>PVLD010037097.1:0-10503 GCA_004027595.1 Dinomys branickii
TTTGATCTAAATCACTCCTTGTAGACACTCAGGTGCTTCCTTGCTAAGTCCCATGAGCACCACCCTTGCTACTGCCTCAGACCACTTTTCTTCTTCCTCTTCACAAAAGTACTTTACCTTACCAATCCCCGGAGCCTGCTACCTGCTTGCTCCCACCTTTGTACAGATAGTGCTCCTTCTGTGAGGCCTGTCCAGATCACCCTTTTACAGCCTCACCCTCAGTAATAATCTTTTCTGGCAACATTATCTTGAAAACTTAAAAGACATTTCAAGGAGATGCTTAGTACCTGATTCTACACTCTACAAAAGGAAAGCAGGTCACTTATCAGTAGCCTTTCTTTGCATTTGCTCCTTTCTAGGAATTATCCTTGACTTTTCTGGACCACTTTTTAAAAAACCCTTATTCACACCCATTCTTCTGAGTCTTTATGAGAACTGACTCCTTCTCGTTCTCCATGTGGAGCCTTATTATTATACCCTTGTCTTCAAGGATACTGAACGTAATAAAATAGTGTGGGAGAGCACAGGCAATGGTCACTAAATTCCTCTCTAATTTAAGGGTCAGCTCATTTGCACTTACGTATTCATCAGGGACCCTATTTTATGCGTTTATCTTAGTTTTCCTTCCTTACATTTCAAGTTTCCTCAGATGTCTGCACATTGAGGAATGAGACAATAAAAATCTGTTTTCCTATTTGGGCATTGGTGCAAGTTGGATATTTTGCTGTTAGTCTGGTCTTTATGCTTGAAGACCCCTATTTCCAGAATGTAAGGTCTTTGCTCAGGGCATCAGCTCTAAGGCTATGGGGTACTGATCAAGCCAGACAGTCATTTGTTTTAAGAGCAAACACTGCAGCACATTGTCTACATGAGCTGGTGTCCCCTGGCAGACCACCTGCCCACAGTTTGAAGTGTCCAATTACTGTGACCCTCCTTTGCAAATTTCCGAATCCAATTCCCGACATTTGCAACTCACTTTTTACTCCAGATTGTCATAAGATCTGAAGCCCCTTCAGAATTCAGTACATGATCATCTCTTCCCATGCCAGGTCCTGCTCCCTTCCACCCTGCTTCTCCTCATATCTCTCTCCAAGCTGCTTCCTGTAAGCCCTCAAACTGCCAAATATGTTCAGCCCTTAGGGATCATCTGGTGTTATCGTCATGGCACATTTGTGCTTTCAGTCGCCTTCACCAAGAGGTCTTATATGCAATGGACTTTGCACCGCATGATCAGCCTGGCTTGTTGAGCCATAATACCCTAAGGTGTGGTGTCAGAAAAAGAGTTGATGGTTAAAACTTTGGAAATCTTATTAAAATTTTAATTTCTGGGCCATACTGCTCACCAAAGAAATTAAGATTTATAGGATAAGACATATACACACCAAAACCTGAGAAGAAATGACTTAAAAGCATGAAAAGTAAGAAGGCATCTGTTGTTTTGAGCTCCCATAAAGGGATTTAAATGTCTCTGCTTGAGTACTGGGAGAAAATTCTGCTGCATATTAAAAACTAGAATATTTGTGATATGAAAGGTTCAGTGGACATAAGCATGATACCTTCTAATATTTTTCACGATTTTTAAGCCTTCCCTTAAATATAAACAAAGAAAAAGATTCAGTTCCCACTATAGCCTACATCCCGGTGGAGTAATAGGTGAGTACATGTTACGTCAATCACATGAAACTGGAGCGGACTGCAGCTTCTGTTAAGAGTTAGTCAGGGTTTACATTGACTCTCCAAGTCAGGCATGTTAATAACTTCTGCCAATTTTTGCTTCTACTTTGCTCTCAATCTGCATGCAACCATGAGGGGCTGCTTTAATGTAAACAGTCGAAGCACCACACCACATGGGTCACCCCGGCCATCTGTTTTTACGTCCGTTTCTCATGGTGTCTCTGCCTTCAACCAATAATGCAAACATCATTTTGAAATTAATCATCAACAGAGTAGTGTGAATTGTTTTAAGTTAAATGAACATCTCTGAAGATGACTAATGGAAAACACCAATGTGAACAGATGTTTTCATTTGGGAAAATATGTTACATCCCTTCAAACAAATCCCGTAATCCACCCCCACAATTTCTACTGCTTAACAAGTAATCTAGTAAAATATAATAGCTTAATTACATTATTTTTCAAACTTATTGTTATACTCCATTATTCTTATTGCACTTAATTTGACAGTCCCTTTAATAGTAACAATATTAACAATAATGGTGTTAGCTCCAGAAGGCATGAAATTTCTATCATATAAAATAAACTACCCATTGGATATATTTTACAATACTTTTTATCCAAATAGTAGCATGTTAATATAACTTAGCCAGTTCCATACAGGATACCTATGGCCTTTACAAACCTAAGAGACCAATACATTCCCAGAAGAATTTCTTGAAGTAACTTTATCCTCATTCCCAGAAGTGCCTCGTCAGAAAAATCTAATTGGGATTCATAGGTCAGACACTTTATTCTGTGAGTTGGTATCAAGAGGATCAAGCAGAGCATATAATGAATAGTTAGCACCCATTGATCCCAATGGGAGGATGTAATTTGTTGAAAGACACACACATAGCCAGGTAAAGGCTAAAACATCCTTTAATGCAAGTAAAGAATCCAGGTCATAACATAGCTAAAGACTCCAACTACTGGGGAAAGGGCAGGCTTCTATGTCTGAAGGTCCTGTTAAGCACCTACTACCAGAATGATGTCCTTTTGGGTGAAGATCTACCGAGGGCTGCTGAAAATTCCCTCCGTAGTCTAGTGGTTCTCTTGTTTCTATGCCCATCACTTATTCCAACAGGAGCGATGTGCCTCCCTGCTTCTAGGCACAATCCCAGCACTCGCCTGAGGTTTTATTACAGGACCTGGTGAACGTCAGTCTTCCAGGAAAATGTTTTCCCATAACGAGCGTAAGATTTGGACCTGATGAAATCTGGTCATTGGCCCTTATAAGACTAAAATAGTCAACCTCAAACTAGGCTCTATCTTGTAACAGCATAATTTAGAATAATCGGTAACGGTTAAGAGACTGAAATAGATGAAGCACTAAAACTTGCTTTAGTTGTGTAAAACATGTTCCAAAGAGGAAAGGAAAGGAATCTACTATGTTGTCAAATGATTAAAGGCAAACAAATCAGGCGTTAAAAAAACACTTCATCTTGATTCAGTGAGAGTATTTTCAGTTGATAATATCATATTACATACCAGATAGAACTGATTCATTTAGCAGTGCTGAGTAATAGAAAATTAGTCCATACACTGAAAAATATAAACACAATTAAAAGCTTTCATGTGACCTTTTATACTCAAAGGTACTGTCCGCCCTCATTATAAACTAAATTGCGCCTTGGCAAAATTCATTTGTTGAAGTTCTAACCCTTAACCCTGCCTGTACCTAAAGACAGGAAATTTAAAGATATAAATTAAGGTTAAATGGAGTAGGTGTCCATGCAGTTCTTATAAAAAGAGAAAATCTGAGCACAAAGAGACACCAGAGATAAGTGCACACAAGGAAACCATGTAAGGCACAGGATGGAAGTGGCCATTTGTGAGCCCAGAGGAGAGGATGCGGAAGCATCTAACCCTGCTGACACTGGGACTTCTACTTCCATGCAGTTCTTATAAAAAGAGAAAATCTGAGCACAAAGAGACACCAGAGATAAGTGCACACAAGGAAACCATGTAAGGCACAGGATGGAAGTGGCCATTTGTGAGCCCAGAGGAGAGGATGCGGAAGCATCTAACCCTGCTGACACTGGGACTTCTACTTCCAAATTGTAAGAGAAGCTATCTGCAGACTAAATCAACCAGTTTGTGGCATTGTGTTATGGCAGCTCCAACAAAGTAACATGATCTCTATTCATGCAACAGATGTCACTGGAATGTAGGCGGGGTGAGTGCTGTACTCAGGGGCTGGATACTTACCAGCTGCTTGTCCATTTGTGAAACATTGCCCTCAAGCCTGCAAACAAAAACTATCTACTTCCTTCTAAGAACAGATACTTTCCTTTTTCCATGTGAGATTGACCACATTTGGTTTTTCATTCTGATGAAAACTGTCAAAGTCATTGAGTGGGCCTGAGAACAATCTTTAGTCATTTCAAATACTTGATGGTCCAAAATCAGAATGTTCATGGTTCTATTTGTCAGTGAACAAACAAGTGAAGACTGATGATGTCCTAGAAATATAACCGGAGCGGGCTAAAACCACCACCTTCTTTGTCGCCCACACTCACAGCTGCTGCTTTGTTAGGCCTTATCAGAGCACACCTCTTAGGGGCTGGGGATATAGCTCAGTGGAATAAGCGCTTGCCTAGCAAGCACAGAGTCATGAGTTCGATCCCCAGTACCGCCAAAAAAAAAAAAAAAAAAAAAACAGAGCACACCTCTTACTCACGCGGTCTTTCTCTGATGAGCTATTGAGAAGCAGGGTCGCCGACCTTTTTATTTTAATTGGCAAAAGTAAACTTTTCCAAAATGTGATTTGGGGAGCATCTATTTACGTGAGACCTGGAGACATGCATTTCTTTTGTAATTTATGGTTATAATAAAAAACAAAGTATTAGGAAAGATTTTAGTACGCTGAATATAAATGACACTTTCCAAACATTTTTCTAAAAGTTTTACTAGAAAACACAAGATTTCTTCTGTGGACATAGTGTTATATTAAGTTTGAAATGGCTTCACATAAATCTTTATCAAGACATTTTAATGATCCTAAATTCTTTATAGTAATATCAGTTATAATTTTTTCACAGAATTCAGTGGTAACACATGAATATTTTTGTTTGTATTTCATGCATTGAAAATGGTTTTCTTACTGAATTATCATGGTTCAGCTCATACCATTTAAATTATATCAAGGGTACCATCCCTCCTTAAATTAAAATTTTCTTGCTTTATTACAGCAAATGAATATTTTATAGTAATACTGACTTTGAACCTTCAGTAATTTGAAATTACTAAAAATTGTCCTCGGGTATATACAGATGTTGCTTTGGTCAAATTCATTGTTTAGCTTTCAGATATTAACCATGGATAAACACTGGAAAGCCTTTTGTCCCTACTGCACTAGAACCAAGCTGTACTTTGATGAAGGCTCACACAAGGTGAGAAAATATCGATCAAGTGTGCTGTTCTGAAAGTTAACAACAATTTGTTTAAAATATGCAAATGTGCACCGCATGAAACAACTCTGTAACTCTCACCCCACACATACACATGCTATTAATAAACAATCATTTCAGAAACTCTTGTGTAACCAGGCATGGGCAATCTATATACTTCAGTATGAAGTAGTATTCTGATCATAGGAAAAACACTGAAAAAATGGTAAGAGTTTGGTTTTTGTCAGTCACCAGTTTATAAACATCTTCTCCTGTGGGATGAACAAAGTCTTGCATATGTGAACATTAGCTAATGCTGACAATGCATTTTTTACTAGAAAGAAAACGTAAGTCTTGTACTTTTTATGTAAGTCTTGTACGTCTTTCTGCAAACACTACCATCAGTGAACAAAGACACCTAGTCTTTCCTTAGTCTTTTACCTTTTTCAAGTGTTCCTTTATCCTTTGAATATTCCATTCTTAGTAATTCTGTTTGGGGCTTCTATGGAACAAAGAACACGCTTTTCAGCATTCCTCTTGGAATTCTAAGCAGTGTGATGGACAAGTGACCACAGTTCATGATTTTGTGGAATCATCCATTCATCTACATTAAGCCATTAATTTAATGTATTGACCTGGATTCATATTGCTTCTGCTATATTTGTCATGTATATCAGTGCATTTGCCAACAGTAGTTTTTGAAAGGGAGCTTTTCTGCATGCTTTCCTGCTTTGATCTCTAATATACAATTGATAAAGAATTAATATAGACTGGTGAAATCAATGTTTATAGTCACAGAGAAGCATCTTCCTGCTTCCCTGGTCTTGTTTATTAATCCAGTACCCAGAATCTTGAGCTTTTTTGATCATTGTTGTAACTGATCTCAATGTTTTGCCATCAGAGTTTATCTGGCTCTGTTGGTTTACTGAACATCTTTTTCAGGAAAATAAGACAGTTAATTAGAAAGAGAACAATTATCAGGAATAATCTGAGTTATTTATCATTATATTACTTAATTAGTGACAAGATATTTCTTTTTAAATCTTCTTCTCATTGCACATTTGCAGTACACAGTGACTGTAGCCAGCACGGGGAGTTGGTGCCTGCACACAGAACTTCTTAATGCTTTTTACTTCTCTTTCCCTTTCCCTCCACCTTTGGTCCTCTGCCCATTTGCAAAAGATCTGTGTCCCTGTTTCCTTGTGTCCATCTTTTATTTCACTGTTTAAGGTATTTATGCTTTGGGATTCTCATATGAGAGAAACCACCTGATATTTAAGCTTTGTGCCTGACTTATTTCCCTTAATTTCTGTGACAATATATTTCACTTTATGAATCCAATGACTTCCTAGCTTTGAGAAAGAAGTATATATTAGTGAGAAAATATCTATAAATATTAAGTCACAGTAAGTATATAGTACTTTAGGAGATATAGGCCTTTTGAGCTATAGAAATTAATTCTTTGAAAATTTTTAGACTTTGGCATTCTTAAAAATGTTGTAAAATGTTCATGGAAAAGTTAAAAAATTAATCATATGGTGAGTAAAACAGAAATGCTATTTTGTCCAACTTCATTAAAATTCAGAAATTTGGGCTGGGGATCTAGCTCAGCAGCACAATGCCTCTTTGGCGAGTACAAGGTCCTGAGTTCAATTCCCAGCACCAAAAAAAAAAAGTAAAATTCAGAAATTGTAAACATAGTTTATCACAATTAAATTATTTTTTCAAAATCAATTTTCCAACTCCATTAAGACATGTTGCCCCTTTAATATAACTATTAAATTATGGTCAATTATTTTTTTCAGAAATAAATCTTTTCATGAAAAATTCCATCAAGCATCAGATTTAGATAATTACATCTCAACAGGCAATAATTAGAGTAAAATTGAAATAACACAAAATAATTGCTTTATTTAAAATATCTAATAGTAGATGATTAGTAAAAAGAATTAAAAAGTAATATCAATGTGAAAATTCAGGAAAAAATAAATGTTAAGGAAAAAAGATTTCATTTGTGTCTTCAAAATAAAAAAAAACAACTGATCAATGCTGGGTTTTAAATAATAATGAAACTGAAGCAGAATAGTGAGAGAGGTGTTTTCGTGTCACCCTTCAAACTTTGCCTAAAATCCAAGCGAAAGGCAGAAGCGCAGGTAGCATACTATCTCTTGGCCCTAGTGGAATGGAAGACAATCCGATGAAAGATTTAGCATAATTTGCAGTATACCAGAGAAAAACCTGGCACTTCTTATCTTGACGTGATCCTCCCTCCATGAGGTACAGAAACTACATGGCTTGATGCCTTGCTTTTGTATCTATTTTTTAAATTTTATTCTAAAGATAAAAGAGCCAAGACATACTAACAAACACACAGACATAAATAAAACTATATAAAAACAATAAAAGCCACACCAAATTTCAGAGAAGGTAATAGGAAATTAACAATGGTTGTTGTATTACATATTGTTATCTTCAAATTGATGACTCAGTAAAACAAAATAGGCATGTAAGATTGATCAAACAATTAAACATTAACTGTTCACTTCAGTAAATGGCCCAACTCTTCTTTCTGCCCCCTCTGAAATCACCTTTACTATTCATTCCATGACAGTTTAACACACTTACTTACGTTCCAAAGAACAGTGTGGAGAAAGTGTGGCAGAAAGACACTTCAGAAAACGTCCTAGGATTCTGCACTCACCAAATTTTCTCACATGCCATTAGCCAGATATAAGTCATGTGGCCAAATCTAACTTCAAGGAAGTTGTTGCTTTATTTTAGGTAGGCCTGTGTATAGCTAAAATCTGGAGCTCTACTACTAGGAAAGAAGAATGGAAATTTGAGTACAACTAGCATTCTTTGGGACAAGCTATCCATGTGGTACTCAAATGCCCATCCCCAAGCTACTGAAGAACATATTCATCACCTGTATAAGGAAGAAACTCCTAAAATCCCATCAATCACTGAACCCAGCTAAAAATCCCCCATCTCTGGTGATATGCAGTCCCTTGCACTAGAATGGATATGATTTGGCAACCTATGAACTAAAATATAAATTTATCATCGCAAAATTCAAAGCTTCTGAAGAATTAGACATGGCAGTCTAAACTCCTCCTTAGCAAATGGAAATTGGAAGATGCATAGCAAACACTAAGCCAGAGCAATAATCACATCTCACTAGGCAGGGATTACAGTGTGACCTGACCCAACCATGGAGTAAGTTCTTTGGTTATACTTCCCTTGAAATCCCTGATGCTGCTCTAAGAAGTGTCTATTTTCTTCCAGGGTTTGTGGTTCTACCAACTGCAAGGTGCTTTCCTGTCTTTTGTCCTACCTTGCCAGGGATGAAGTAGGCATTATGAAGACTACTCTTCTTGGAGATGGAAATGTTTTTATAGCCTGTGATTTTTTTTCTGGTCTGGGTTTGGCAGCTCAGGGATTTCCTTAGAGGTTGAACAATTATAGGTTTTTGTATGCCATGTAGTTGTTCTTTATCCATACAATTCCCTCAGAAACTTAGTAAGCTTCTAGGCAATTTGTTTTGGATCAGTTCCATATGTAAGTAACTGTAGCCAGAGATCTAATCTAGATGTAGTATTTAAGCCTAAAGATGCTTGTCTTTTCCTTATTACCCTGTGTGCTTTACTTACCCCCTCTTTGGAGAGACTGCATCCAGGGTCTCTGAACCATTTTGTTTGGGTGGGAAAGTAATACCCTTAATTTGATTTTGCCTCTGGTCTGGCTCCCAAATCTGGCAAAGTATTGAGCTTATCTCCTGCTGAGGCAGTGGCTTTGAAGCCACCAATTTCAATTACTTTGGTTGGGAGTGAAGAAGGAGTTGACTTTTTCAACTCTAAAAGGCTTTAAATTACAGGATTCTCAGTAAAATTATTTTCCTAAAGAACTGTATTCCTTTCCAGTTCTGTTTGCATACTTGCTAACTCTAGTCTGAGTTTCTCTTTGTAACAGAGTTTTGCTGGGAGAGCAAGAAGCTTTCCCAATTCTGCCTCTCTTAGCTGATCACCTAGTGTTCTGGCCTCAGAATAGCATGTGCTTGCTTCTTAACATTTCAAGCTACAATTATTCTAGTTCTTTGTCTTGGAATCCTTAAGGATAAATCAGCTTTGTGGACCCCAAGAGTTGTGTCTCTTCCTCCTGCCCACCAAATGTCAACCGTATCTAGATTATGCTTCTTTGTACCCCACTTCTGACACAAAATTCTTTATTAGGTTACAGGCTTACAATATGTAACAGAGATTCAAAGAGAAGTAAAGAAACTAGAAGTGTAGCATTTTGTCGTTATAGTCTGAAAGTGGTCTGGGTTCTCCTGGGGGATTCCGACTCTTTCTGTCGTGTAACTCTGTCCTCTCTAACATGTTGGCCTTATTTATGGTGAAAGATAACTCAAGGATAAGGAAAAGGTGAAAGAAGGGGCAGCCTTTCCTCTCTTTAAGGTCCCGACTGAAGGGGGCAGAGATCACCTTAAAGAAAGCTTAGAAAATAGAGTCTTGACTCTGTAGCCACAGGGCCTGCCACACAAAGCCCTTATATTATGGGAGAAAGAAAGTGTAGATTATTAGAGAACAAAAAGTAGGTTTTTGCTAAAACTTTAAAACACATGACTTATTTGTATCTAATATGCTGGTTTACTGTGAACCAATCATCGTAACAACAGCAAAAACTAGATCCCCGGGGAAGATGGCGACGAGGTGAGCAGCAAGGGAGCGAACCTCCTTAATAAACACCACCAGCTCGAGACAGACTTGGCGAGCGTGAATGCCGGGACCTCGGCTGGGAAGTTTAAACTGGGCGTATGTCTCTGAGATGCCGGAGGAGATGTGGTAGGGCGGACCAGGCTGCCGGGGCGAGACGTGGGAAAGTCCCAGACGCTGGGAGCCAGGGACGATCCCCGCGGGGAAGAAGCTGGGATCGGTCCAAGCACAGTGGGAGCGCGGCCGCCTCGGGCCCCCCCGACTCCCGAGCTGGTGCAGCCCCCCGGCGGCTCCCGACAGAGATCGGCTTGCAAGCGGCAGAGACGCCCGGCGGTCCCACGTTTCGCGCGTGTCGGGCGAGCCGCGCGGGAGAGAGGGATTTGCTGGGTCCTGGCGCCCCGAGAATACAGACAGCTCGATCCCTCCCGCCCCCCCGACCCAGCGCAGCTCTCCCGCGACTCCCGACAGAGATCGGCTCTCTGGCGGAGGCAACGCCCAGCGGTCTCACGTTTCGTGCGCATCGGGCGAGCCGCGCAGAAAGCCCCAAAGGATAGACTGGCACCTTGGAACCTTCATGCCTGCAGCCTTTTAAGTGGAACTCTCAGCAGAAAGCTTAAGGGACATTCTCCCAAAGAGAAGGAATCATTCGAGCAGCCTTTGCAGCTGACCTTCTCCTGCTGAACAGC
>PVLD010037098.1:0-10503 GCA_004027595.1 Dinomys branickii
GAGGCAGAAGAGATCAGCAGATATGATGTTCTTGCTAGTGTACACAATTCTTAGAGAACATAGCTTAGCATTTGTAAATTTGAACAAGGCAAGATAAGCAATCTCTGGAGACTATTTGTTCCTTTTGAAAATAGACAAAGGCCTCTTCCTGTTTTGCACTTAGCAAGTGAACTAATAGAGCATGAGACCATGGGGAGAGGGAGCCTGCTCTCTCTCTATAACTCTAGTCTGCCAGAGTTATTTAACCCTTCAGTCAGCTCACCGTTCTTCTTACCTTATAAGCACAACCAGGGGGCCTTCTGCCTATATCACAATCCAGGAAATCCAAACTTCCACTGAAAGCTGGCAAAACTGACTGAATGAAGCCACAGATAGAATTTCAGATCTTTAAGACAGCATAACAGCTAATGATCATGAAAGAAAGGAACTCTTAAAATTAACAATGAACAAGGAAAAATCAATTCAGCAGCTGCAAGACGAGGCAACAGAAATAATATAAAACCAATAGGAGGCAACAAAACAGCAGGAGCCAATACAAAGACATAAAAAGAATATTTGGAGGAATAATACCAGAAAACTTCCCAAGCATAGAAAAAGATTCTGACATACAATAAATGAGGCATATAGAACTCCAACTAGTCATAATCAAAATAAAACTACACTGAGACATTTAATAATCAAGACACCAGATATCCAGCAACAGAGCAGAATATTAAAAGCCACTAGAGAAAAGAAACAGATCAACAATAAAGGAAAGCCCATCAGAATCACAACAGATTTCTCAATACAAACCATTCAGTTGAAAAGAGCTTGGAGTGAAGTATTACAGGCCCTAAGACAAAACACCTTCTAACCAAGATTGATATATCCTGCCAAAGTATCCTTCAAATTTAATGGAGAATTAAAATATTTCCATGACAAAGGATAACTGAAGAACTTCACAAGTGCCAAACAAACCATAAAAAATTACTAAAAGTTATTCTAGACAGAGAAAAAGATGACCAGAATTTTAAAAACAACATTAGAAAGGAACTCTCAAGCAAAGCAAGCACTTAAACAGATAGCAAAAGTAGGAAACCAACAGTAAGTAAAGAGCATGACAAAGATAAGCCAACAAATATCAGTTATATCCATTAATGTACATGGCCTCAATTCACCAGTCCAAAGAAACAAACTGGAAGAATGGATTAAGAAACAAAATCCAACAATATTCTGTATAAAGGAAACATATTTTACTCAATAGGAAATCCATAGGCTGAAAGTCAAAGGATGGAAAATAATTCTCCACACAGCAGGATCCCAGAAGAAAATACGGGTAGCTATTATGTTTGCAGACAACATAAACTTCAAACTGAAAACAAGCAAAAGAGATAAAGAAGGTCACTATGTATATACTTGTTAGGGGAAAACTGCAAGAGGAAGAGATAACAACCATAAACATTTATGTACCAAACATGGGGGCACCAAATTATGTAAGACAAATCTTAACAGACATGAAAAACAAATAATTAATAATACTATTATAATAGGGGACCTCAACACCCCTTTGACAAAAACAGATGGGTCAAGTAAACAAAAAAATCAGCAAAGAAATAACAGATCTGAACCAAACCTTCAAACAAATGGACTTAGTAGATGTATACTGAGTGTTCCACACCATAACATCAGAATATACATTTTTCTCAGCTGTACATGGGACTTTCTCTAAAATATACATTATAGCCCATAGAGCATACCTACCTAAATACAAAAGAATTGAAATTATCCTATGCATATACTCTGACCACAATGCAATGAAATTGGAAATTAATGACAACAGGAACTCCAAAAACTCCATAAAAACTTGGAAATTAAATAACAACCTCCTGAACAGCCAATGGGTCATAGAAGAAATTTTAAAAATACCTACAAACAAAAATGTAAGTACAATTTACTAGAACTTGTGGGAAGCAATAAAAGCAGTTCTCAGAGGAAAATTTATACCAGTGAACTCACACATAAGAAAAATAGAAAGAGAACAAGTAAATAGCCTAATGTTGCACCTCAAACTTTAGAAAAAGAAGAACAAGCAAAGCCCAAAGCCCAAAGAAGGGAGGAGATTGTAAATATCAGGGCAGAAATTAATGCATTTGAGACTATGAAAACACTACAAAAAATAAATGAATCAAAGAGTTGGTTCTTCAAAAGAATAAATAAAATTGATAAACCTCTAGCCAACTTTATCAAAAAAGAAAGGAAAACACTCTAATTCATGAAATAAGGAATGAAAAGGATAAAATCACTACAGATCCTACATAAATTCAAAAGATCATTAATATCTACTTTGAAAACTTTACTCCAATAGGATTAAAAATTAAGAAGAAATGGACACATTCTTAGATATGTGTGAATTAACAAAGTTGAATCAAGAAGATATAAAATCCTGAACAACCCAATATCAATTAATAACATTGAAAATGTGATTAAAAACTTACTGACAAAAAAAAGCCCAGGCTCTGATGGATTCACAGCAGAATTCTACAAAAAATTCAGAGAAACTTTAATGCCAATTTCTCAAACACTTTAAAGAAACTGAAAAGGAAGCAATTCACCCTAACTCATTTCTAGAGCCAAGTGTTATACTCAACCACACTGAGACCCAACCAAAAGAGAACTACAGAACAATCACCCAATGAACATGGATTCAAAGATGCTCAGCAATATCCTAGCAAATAGAATGCAGCAAATCATCAAGAAAATCATAAACCATGACCAAGTCAGATTCATTCCAGGAATGCAGGGATGGTTCAACATATGCAAATCAATAAATTTTATACACCATATCAATAGAGCTAAATACAAGAAACAAATGATCATCTCAATAGATGAAGAAAAATCCTTCAACAAGGTCCAACGCACATTCATGATTTAAAAACCCTACAGAAAATAGGAATAGATGGTCTTTACATCAATCTGATCAAAGCCATCTATGATAAACTAACAGCCAACATCATACTAAATGCACAAAAAACTAAACGCTTGTACTTTAAAATCAGGAACAAGACAAGGATGTCCACTGTCACCATTCCTATTTAAAATAGTTCTGGAAGCATTACCTAGAGCAATTAGACAAGAGAGAGAAATAAAAGGACTAAGGATAGGAAAGGAAGAAGTAAAATTGTCAATATTTGCTGCTGATATAATATTTTACAGGGAAGACTCCAAAATTCCCCCAGAAGACTCCATGGATTAATCAACAAATTCAGTTGTGTATATGGATAGAAAGTCAGCAATCAAAAATCAATAGCATTCTTATACACAAACAACATATAAACTGAGACAGAAATTAAGGAAACCATATCTTTCACAATAGCATCCAAGAAATTGAAATATTTAGGAATCAATCTAACAAAAGAAGTAGAAGATCTATTCAATGAAAACTACAATACTCTGAAAAGAGAGATCAAAGAGGATTTCAGTAAATGGAAAAATATTTCTTGCTCATGGATAGGAAGAACTAACATTGTGAAAATGGCCTTACTTCCAAAATTTTTGTAAAGATTCAATGCAATTCCCATTAAAACACTCTTAGCATATCTCACATATCTAGAGAAAACATTCTCAAAATTCATCTCGAACCAATGAGACTCAGAATAGCAAAAACAATCCTGAGCAACAAAGAGAAGTCAGGTGGCTTCATAATCTCTGACCTGAAATTATACTACAAAGCTACTGTAATAAAATCAACCTGGTACTGGTTAAAATACAGACATGAGAATCCATGGAATAGACTGGAAGAAACAGCCACAACCACAAACACCCTCACCCATCTAATCTTTGACAAGGGGCCAAACACCAAACATGTTTACTGGAAGAAGGATAGTCTCTTCAATAAATGGTGCTGGAAATCCTGGCTTGTCACTTGCTGAAGACTGAAAATAAGATCCAAGTATATCAGCATGCACCAAACTCAAGTCAAAATGGATCACAGATCCCAATATTAAAACAGAAACACTAAATCTATTGGAAGAAAAAGTAGGTAAAAATCTTGAAGACACAGGCATAAGCAAAGAGTTAATGAACAAAAACAAAACTGCACTGGAAATAGTTCAAAGAATCAATAACTGGGATCTCATCTTACTGAAAAGTTTTGCACATCTAAAGAAATCACCAGAAGAGTAAAAAGAAAACCCACAAAGTGGTAAAAAAAAAAAATTTAGCTGACTGTCCCTCAGACAAAGGACTTCTATCTAGAATATATAAAGAATTAAAAAACATCAACCTTCCCAAACTCAAAGATCCAATCCAAAAATGGGCATCTGAGATGAATACACACTTCTCAGATAAAGAGACACAAATGGAAAATGAATACAAGAGAAAATATTCAACATCATTAGTCGTTTGAGAAATGCAAATTAAAACAACATTGAAATTTCTTCTCACCCCAGTAAGAATGTCTATCATTAAGAAATCAACCAACAACAAATCTGGCCTGACTGTGGATCAAAAGGGACTCTTCTCCACTGCTGGTGGGAATGCATACTGGTGAAACCACTGTGAAAATCAGTTTGGAGATTGCTCAGCAAACTAGTCCAGAGGTCTCATTCAATGCAGCTATTCCCTTTCTTGTTATTTCCCCAGAAGAACTGAAAATATCATGTCACAGCGATATATGTGCACACATTTATAACACTGCAATTTGTAGTAGCCAAATGGTGGAAGCAACCCAAATGTCCATCCACTGAGGAATGGATAAAAAAGTTGTGGTATTTTTATATAATGGAATATTACTCAAGGATAAAGAAAGATAAACTCAGAGGCTTTTACAGGTAAACGGTCACAACTAGAGACCATAATCATAAGTGAAATAAGCCAGACCTGCATGTGTAAACACATTAATTCACTGGTGTAAGAACCTGAAGAGTGAATAAAAATTAGGAGGTATGATAGACATTGTGAAACAAAAGGAAACTGCTCAAAAGTAAACAGCAACTGGGATGAGGGAAAAGAGAAAAGAAAGAAGGGGAAATTATATGTATGTATATACAGGATAGCTAACATAGTTGTACTGCTGACTTCTATCACTTTATTGAAAGGAACAGTTAATGATTAATTATTTGATCAATCTTACATGTCTACATTTGTTTTTCCAGGTAACCTGTTTGAAGATACTAATACGTAATACAACCGTTGTTAATTTCCTATCATTTTGTCTGAAATTGAGCATTGCTTGTATTGTTCTTGTCTTATTTTGTAAATGTATGTGTGTTTGTTTATGTTTTTATGCTTTTATTTTTAAAACAAAAAAATTAAAATATTCTACTGGTTATTGGCTGAAAATTATTGGTAGGATATTACTTTTTATGCTCACTTTTTAAAAATTTTGAAATATTTCTAATATTCTCAAATATTAAGTTCAATTCTTTCTTCATGAGTAATTTCTTTCTGTAAATTCTCTATAATATTATTTTTGAATTATAATGCAAATAAAGAAATGAAAGAAAGCCAAACACAATGGATATGTAGATAATTTTCATATTTAGATGTTGGTGAGATATTAATTTTTATAATAAAAAAATCATTCTACATGTCTCACTCTTTTTGTAAAGGCATAATTAAAAGTTAGTAAACTCAATTCAATAGTAAGACACCAAATAATCTTTTCTAAAAGCAGTAAATATCCCCAAATAGGCATTTCTCAAAAGACAGATGACCAAAAAGCATATGAAAGAGTGTTTAAGATTTTTCATCAAGAAAATGTGAATCATTGCATAAATATTATATTGTCTCCCTAGTGTAAGAACTTGAAAGAGTAAATAGAATCTGAAATGTGCAGTTAATATTGTAAAAGGGAAAGAAATTGCCCAAAATGAAGGAACAACTGGGATAAGGGAAAGGAAAAAAAAAAAAAGAAGGGAAAAATATGTATTTCCAAGGATGGCTGGGATAATTGTACTGCTGATGTCTATTCGTTTATGCAAAGGAACAGTTAATGCTTAAGTTTTTTTCTTGATCCATTTTGCATGCTTATATATGGTAATGTGAATAACTAATTTGAAGACAACAATATGCAATGTAACAACCATTGGTGGATTCCTACCATCTTGTTTAATGAAGCTCTGAATTGTTTCTAATGTTTTTATTTATTGCTTTTTATTCTCTTCAATAGTTTGATCAATCTTGCACTCTTACATCTGGGAATCTGAGCAACTTCATTGAGGATTACAATATTCAATATAGAAACCATTATTAATTCCTAGCATCTTGGTTTGAAATCCTATATTTTTTGTTATTGTTGTCTTTGTTGTTCTTTCTTATTTTTCTCTTTAAAAGAAAAAAATGCAAATCAGGAACAAAAAAGTTATCATCCTTTCTCCAGCTAAATGGCTACTATCAAAATGAGAAATGTTAAGTACTGGCAAGGATAGTTCACAAAGGGAATTCTTACCTACTGTTGGTGGGAATGTAAATTAGTACAATCATTATAGAGAACACTATTGAGCATTCTCAAAAATTAAAGACAGAACTCTCACCTGATTCAGCAGTCCTACAATTTGATATACATCCCAAGGAAATTGAATCAGTATGTCAAAAGAACATCCACACTCTCATCTCTATTGCAGCAGGAGTCACAGTAGTCAAGAAATGTAACTGACTTAAGCATTCAGCCAATGGGTGGGTAAATATGGTTCATATATGCAATGTTCAAGCACAAAAAGAAGACAACTGTGGCAATATTGATGGAACTGGAGGTCATTATGTTGAGTGAAATAAGTCAAACTCAGCTGGACAGATTCACAGGACCTCATATGTAGACTCTGAAACAGTTTCCCTTCTACAAATTGAGAGCAAGGGAGTGATTTGCAGACACTGGGGAGGGAACAAAATGGGTGGGGGGAAGTTGGCCAAGCCTTACTCTTACAGTCACATATGAGAAACAAGTTCTTGAATTCTGTTGCCTCATATAGTGATTGTAGATGATAGTGTGCTAGTATGAAATGAAAGGATTTTGAATATTTTCCCCACAAAGAACTGATAAATGTCTGAGGAGATAGCTTTGTTTACCCTTTACACAATGTGCACATATATTGAAGCAACACATGGTATCCTATAACTTTATATGGTAATTCAAAATAAAGAGTATATTAAAGTACAAAAGAGTTTAATCTCATATGGTCAGTAAGACTTCAAGAGTTTTTAAACCCAGTGTTTGTGGTTGAAAGCTATTAAGGGGAAATATGATTATTATAATTAAAATGAAATTAAACTTTAAAAAGGGGCACTGCAGCTTGAAAAGCATATCCAGTAAAAATAGTTATAAAAATTATCACAACTCGAAATAGATGAGTTACAGAAAAAGTTATTGTGTTCTAGATTGTTGGCAATCTTCCATAATAAGTCATTTATTCTAGTACATATCTCACTAAAGTAGTTACTATCAGTCCAAAGTTAAATTAAACATTATGGTGAAAACATCTGAGTCATATATTCAGCTCTTGCTCTTCATTTTCAGAAAGATTTACAATGCACAATAACAGTCTATACGACACTCCCAGGAGTATCAATGATGATGTAATGCAGAATATAGGCAAAGGAATGTGGTGCCTGAGATCACAGATTAGTGCTTTATAGCTTTGACACTATTCAAGATGATTGACAGACAACACAGCACATAAAATACGAACACTGAATTATGTACAAGCCCCACTGTTCACAGATTAGCTGTTTGTGAATTAGCCTATTCACTTGAATGTCTTTGTAACTAACTCCCAAACCCATATTGCAAGTTTTGTGACCTTTAACTCTTGTGGATACCTGTGGGTGCTGACAGTGTGGGGGGATGAAGAGAAGGGGCAGGAGGGAGAAAGGGATGAAGTAGGAAATCAGGGAATGGGATGAGATTTAAAAACAGCAGAATTGTTTCAGTTTCCCACCCATCCTCAGTTCCTGGTTCTCGTTCTTGTGGAGTTTCATTGTACACACCTGACCCAAACTCCACTAAGCACTTCAGTACCACTGAAGTGGATGTTCAGACTTTAGTGTGGAGGTAATGGAAGTTGAACTGAATATAATGAACTGAAAAAGAGCTCTACATGGAAAGGAATTTCCAATCATGTAGCTAACTTGCTTTTTTCTGTCTCCTTCTCCCTCTCTGTCTCTCTTCTTCTCCCTGTTTCTCTCTCTCTCTGTGAGTGTGTGTGTGTGTGTGTGTGTGTGTGTGTGTGTGTGTGTAACTCTAGCTATCTCAGTTGATGTTATGATACTTTCACATGAATAAATATTGTTTCTTCTCTTTATGTTTCACTTCAATACCTCTTGGCTTAATTCTTTTCCTCCTATGTCCTCCAGTTGCCCAAAACTGTATGATCACTGGTGATCATTCTTTACCCTCTAGCCTTGCTTATACTATAATGGACCACATTCATCTATCTTGTCCCTTATCCCTCTTAACCACTTACCCCTTCAATGGGGTAAAGTCACTCCACTAAGTGGACAATCACTGCATGCACGTCCCTGGTATATGTTGGGTTTCTCTATATTTATAATCACAGAATTTGTTCCTATGGTTAAAGGTATTATTTTAATATTAACCATGGTTTCTCAGTAGCCAGGATGTGCTTGAGACTATTGTTGCTGCTAACTGTACTATTTTAGTCAGGATGTCATACCTGTTATAATCATTTATCCCCTGTCTGACAATACTGTTATTGTATGGGGTCATAACCACCATTGTAGTCCAGTACCAAAGGACTGGGTGTTGAGCTAAATGGATAGCAACTTCTCATCCTTAATACATTGGAGAGGTAGGTATCTGGGATAGACAGAAAGACCAAGAACCACCTATATCTAGAAGACATCTGTGAAGAACAGGCTTTTACAAGAGAAGCCTCAATACCACAGATAAAGCCATGTACCATTAAAAAAATCTATAATCATCAACGCAGAAAACAAAATAAAATAGACAATGACAAGACAAAGAAATGAAATGCAATCCCAGGACACCAATCCCACCCAGGACAAGTACGGAGCACAATGATATAGATGAAATTGGAAGCCAACCACTGGAAATTTCTTAAAATGATAGCAACAGCCATGAAAAAACAAATGGAAAAGGGTATAAAGTAATCTGTATGGTACAAAAAGAAATGATGATCAAAATAAAAGACAATAAAGCAGATACAGATAAAAATAGAGAAGCTCAAGGAAATGATAATACTCAACATAGAAAAGAAATGGAATCAACAAAACATATCTAAATGCATATCCAGGATATTAAAAACTCCACTGAAAGGATCCCAAACTGAATGAAGGCAATGATAAACTATCAGATCTAAAAGCCAGGTTTGCAGCTAGCAACCACAAAAAGAAAGGTATCTTAAAAATAGCAACAGGTCACGAAAACTCAGTCCAATGATTACAAGATGAAGCAAAGAAGAACAATATAAGATTGATTGGAGTCAGGGAAAAAGTGGTGACAGCTCAAAAGCCATAAAAATCTTGTCACAGAAATAATGGCAGAAAGCTTCCCAAGCATGGACAAAGAGTTTGACATACAAATAAATGAAGCATAGAAACTCCAAGTAGCCATAACTAAAATACCTTTACACCAAAGTGTATAATAAAGATTCCAGAAATTAATCACAAGAAGACAGTATTAAAAGTAGCTAGAGAAAAGAAAAAAATCACCTATAAAGAAGAGATAATCAGAATCACAGCAGACTTATCAACAGAAACACCCAAATCAAGGACACTTTGGAGTGAGGCTTTTCAAATCCTAGAAGAAAATAACCTTCAAACAAGACTGATGTATCTTGAAAAAGTATCTTTCAAAATCAATGAAGATCCTCAGCAAACTAGGTCTAGAGGTCCCATTCAACCCAGCTATTCCCCTTCTGGGTATTTTCCCAGAAGATCTGAAAACATCATATCATAGCAATATATGTGCACCAATGTTCATAGCGGCACAATTTGTAATTTCTAAATCATGGAAGCAACCCAAATGTCCATCCACTGAGGACTGGATAAAACAATTGTAGTACTTTTATATGATGGAATATTACTCAGCTGTAAAGAAAGATAAACTTGAGGCTTTTATAGGTAAATGGTCACAACTAGAGACCATACTCATAAGTGAAATAAATCAGACCTGCATGTGTAAGCAACATATTGTCTCACTAGTGTAAGAACCCAAAAGAGTGAACAAAAACTAGCAGGTATGATAGACATTGCAAAATGAAAAGAAAATGCTCAAAAGTAAAGGGCAACTGAGTGTGGGAAAAGAGAAAGAAGGGGAAATTATGTATATATGAATATACAGGATAGCTAACAGTTATACTGCTGTCTTCTATTGCTTTACTGAAAGGAACAGTTAATGATTACTTGTTTGATCAATACTACATGTCTGTATTTGTTTTTCTGAGAAACCACTTTGAAAATATCAATAATGATATAACAACCATTGTTAATTTCCTACCACTTTGTAACTCTGTATTGTTTGTATTGTTCTTATGCTATTTTGTAAAT
>PVLD010037100.1:0-10501 GCA_004027595.1 Dinomys branickii
CTGTGTAGGTATGTATGTATGTGCGGGATGGCTGACATGGTTGCACTATTGCCTCATGTCGTTTTGATGTAAGGAACAATCAATGAATATTTGTTTGATCAATCTTGTATGTCTATTTGTATTGTCCTGAGCATGCTCTTTGAAGTCATCAATGTGTAATACAACAACCATTGTTGATCCCCTGCCACCTTATCTGTAGTTCAGTTTTTGTATTGTTCTTGTGCTACTGTGTGTCTGTTAGTGTTTTTGTTCTTTTAGTTTTAAAATAAAATTAAAAAATGAAAAATGAAATACCTAGGAACTAACCTAACGAAGGAAATGAAAACCAAAGTAAAAAAGCATCTGATTATATCAATAGATGCAGAAAAGGCTTTCTGCAAAAATGCAGCAGCCTTTATGATAAAGCCCCAAAGAAAACAGGTACATAAGGACCATACTTGAATATTATAGGTGCTGTTTGTGACAAACCAACATCCAGAATTATTCTAAAGTTGGAAAAAAATAAAGCATTCTTCCTAAAATTTGGGACAATACAAGGATAACCACTATCATTTATTCAATTCATCATAGTACTTGAAACAGTAGTCGGAGAAATCAAGCAAGAAATAAAACAGTTACATATTAGAAAAGAGGAACTCAAATTACCATTATTTGAAGATGATATGATTCACTGCATAGAAGACGCAAAGTATGCCACAAAAAACAATCCAGTTAGCATTAACAATCAACTTCAGTAAAGTGGTGGGATACAAGATCAACAGAAAAATTATTATTATTTTTTACTCCTACAATGACCAAGATGAAGGAAAATTATTATAAGGATGCTATTCACAGTAGCTTCAAGAAAAATGAAATACCTAGGAACTATCCTAACCAAGGAAATGAAAGACCTCTACAAAGAAAACTACAAAATTTTAAAAATGAAGATTGAAGACATCAGAAAATGCAAGATATTTCCTAGTCCTGTATAGGCATAACAAATATTGTTGAAATGGCCATACTTTCATACTACTACACTGATTCAATGCAGTCTCAATGAAAATACCAATAGCTTGCCTTACAGATCTAGAGAAAACAATTCTAAAATGTATACAGAACCAGAAGTGACAGAGAATATCAAAAGCAATCTTGGGCAAAAAGAGCTAAGGAGAAGGCAGAGCAATAGCTGAATTCTAGCAATACAGCAAAGCAATAGGGACAAAAATGGCATGGTATTTGAACAAAAATAGATATATGGATGAATGGAACAGAATTAAGGCTACAAAAATCCCCCCAGACCTATTCAACTATATGGTCTGTGACAAAAAGGTCAAAGGAGTCTGTTGGAGGAAAGATAACCTATTCAACAAGTGGTGCTGGAAAAACTGGATATATGTTTGCACAAGATTGAAATTGGACCCTTATGTCCCACCACATGCTAAATTAAAATCAAAATGGATCAAATATCTAAACATTACAACAGAAGCACTAAATGTACTGGAAGATAAAACAGGTAAACCATTTAAAGATATAGATGTAGAAAATGATTTTCTAAACAGAACCTCAATTGCACAAGAAATAGTAAACATCAGCAAATCAGGTTATATCAGACTAAAAGCGCTTCTGTACAGCAAAACAATCAATCAGTAGAGTGAAGAGATGATGCACAAAATGGAAAAAAAATATTTAGTCAGGTACTTCTCAGACAGTGGACTAATATATAGAGTAAACAAGGAACTCAGAAAAAATAAATGACCTAAAATAAAAAACCCAGTCAAGAAATAGGAAGGAGAAATGAACAGATACTTCACTGAGGAAGAAATACAAATGGTCAACAAATACATGAAAATGTGTTCAACATCTCTGTCCATTAGAGAAATAGCAAAAATCAGCAAATGAGGTTTTAGCAGACTAAAAACACTTCTGTACAGCAAAACAATCAATCAGTAGAGTGATGTACAAAATGGAAAAAAAAAAACTTTAGTCAGGTACTTCTCAGACAGAGGACTATGTAATGCACAGTAAAGCAATGCTAGGATTCTGTTTTTCTTTGGAAAAATGGCAATATTAAAAAATCAAACAATAGCAAATGCTGGTGTGCTGTGGTAAAAAGAAACTCTCCTACATTATTGGAATGATTTTATACTAGTACAACCTTTATGGAAGTCAGTATAGAGATTTCTCAAATAGCTGAAATTCCACATGACCCAACTATCTCTGGCTAGGCATCTTCCAGAAAGGGCTTAGGGCATCATTCTACAGAAAAACATATATACTAATATTCTTAGCAGCACAATTTCTGTAGATAAATCCTGGAAGCATTGTATATCCATCAACAGACAGTTTGATAAAGAAAATGTGATATCTATATATCTATCATCTATCTATAATGGAGTACTACTCAGCTGTGAAGAATGATGAATTTGAAACATTTGGAAGAAGATGGATACACCTTGAAAATATAACATTGAGTGAAGTAAACTGGACACAGAAGCTTAAATACCATATGGTATTTCTCATTTGGGAGAGGCAAGGTACAAACCAATAAAATGATGAAGTATGGATAAAATGGGAAAGGAGGATAGATCTCATGTAATAGGGAAGTAGTCCACGGCAACAAGGATGAAGGATGAGGTGGTATGAAAAGGGAAATAAGAAGAATAAAGACATACAATTTACAGGATTCTAATAATCCCAATAATGTAAACACTACATGCCAGGATGAAAAAAAGGGTAGGGGACCTGAAGGAAGTAGGAGAGAGGGGGAGTGAAGGGAAGGGGATTGGAAAGAAAGAAAAAGAAAGTTGTAGATGTAACTATCACCCAAGACAACTGTAAACTAACTTTACTGCAAACATTTAGAAATTAAATATTTTTAAAAGATATTAAAATTGGCAATATAATAAAATAGAAAATAAAATATTGCGCAGAAGACAAGTAAAGGGTAGTTATGGAAATTTTGTTGCTCTCTTTCTCAATCTCTATGATAGTTCAGGTATAAAATGCATTTTAAACATACAGGACCTAAACATTTGAAGATCACTTCTCTTGGAGACTCTCTTGAACTTAGTTCATCAGCCATATTTTAATGGATGATGTAAGAGTACTACACAGATAACTATAGCACAAACTAAACCTAGAAAAAATACTAGATTGCTATCCTAGAATAATGCTTTGGAAGCGTAAAGGAAAACTTCATTTGTCCAGGAGATAACACTGATTTAGATCTCAAGGAGTAAGTATGCACTTCCTGAGAATAGGTGATCAGGAATGGAGGATATTCCTAGAAGTAGAATATAATGACGTGAAGTTAGCCAGGATATATAGAACAGGTAGTGGGCCTCATGAAGATTCACAGAGTTTCTCTGATTTCTCAACTGGAACCCAAAGCTAAGTGAGAGATCTTCCTATCACAACTGATAGCAAATGTCCCTTTCTCTTTCCCCCATGGTTCTATGTGCTCTTCTATGAGAAGAGGATGCAGCTGTGGTTTCACAGACTCCACACCATTTCAGGCTTCTCCAGTCGGTGCCAGGGCAGGGATGAGGGGAACATGATCTCAAGGTAAGGATGTGGTCTTTATTGACTTCAAAATCTTGTGTAAATGAAGCCTTGCTGCTGAAGAGACTTGGGTATGCTGGGATGTGCAGATGGAGCCAGGATCTAATGCACTACCAGTAAGAGAGGAAATGCGATGACCTGGACATTTGCAGACTTGAGAACAAGGATACCAAAACTCTAGTGAAACAAGGAGGCCACAGAGTTTTGAGTTACAAACTGGATAATTTGTTCTTCCTCTTTGAATGTAAGTGTCCTCACTTTCATATTTGTAAAGCTATTGTTTATTGAAAATGTATTATGTTCCAGGTATTATTCTTAGTTGCATTGTTCCACTTTCTCTTACAGTCTCCAAAAAATCTATTTTACAAAAGGAGAGTAGCACTGTTTTACCCATGACTAAACAGAGATGTCGAAGAGTTAAGTGACTGAGCCAATGTCATACAGATAGGAAGCGCTAGAACCCAGGTTTAGGACAAGATGGGACAAAATCAGGTTAGTTCTTAACTTTCTCTGCGTGCAACTTGAGACCCATTATGTCCATTACAAGGGTTCAAATAAATCTATGCAGTCTTCAAGGTTCACCCACTAATAATCTGTTTGTATGAAAGATTTGGTGAAATGTTCTGAGAAAAGTAAAATTGTAAGAGAAAAGTAATCAAGAAGATACTGTTGTCCCACTCACAAAGTTTTTGTTGTTGAAGAGAGAAAAGCTATGGTAATTGTCATTTTGTATCTGGTCCTCAAGTCAAGCCCTTCCTCGAGACTCTGAAACAATACCACAGTGTCTAGAGACAGAATATATTCTTAAAAAGAATTTGTGCTTGCAAACACTTCCCAAAGAGCCATGGTAGCAATATTTGCAGTCATGAAGTAGTCTCAGATGGTATCATGAATAGTTAGGTGAACTCACTAAAAAGTTTAGAGGTAGCAGCAGAGAAGAAAAAAATGGCAAGTTTTGTAAATCTGGGGATGGAGATAGCAGTTATGTTTGAATTAGTGTGGCAGTATTTAAAATATGTACATACATATATGTGTATAACATTATATATATATATATATATATATATATATATATATATATATCCATAGAGGTAAATCTCCCAGAATAAAAAGTTATGTAATGTAGAAAAGGGTAGAAAATGAGCCCAGGAGAGCTAACAGAATAACCAGTAAAAGCAAAGTACAACCTCTTTCTCTCATTGTATTCCTGATCTATTTGATCTGAGACAAAGGAATAAAGAGACAAGGTAGTGTATAGGAGGATTTTAAGACCTAAGCTTGGAAATGATTCATAAAATTTCCATGCAGATATTCTGCCTGAATTTCAATCACACAACTACACCTCCTTGAGAGAATATCTAGAAAGTATAAAACAGCTGTGTGATCAGGAGAAAAAAAAACCTGATGAACAGCTATACAGTCTTTGCCATAGCACCATTAACACTTTATATGCTCGAACTAATATAATCCTCCAATAACTCCTTTAAAGTGAATACTATTATTCTAACATTATAAATGATGAAATTAAGGAGAATCAGCATGATTCACTCAAGATTAATAGACTAGTACATGACAAACTTCAGATTCAAGCCACATTATATTTCAACTCTTAAAACTAGATTTGACTATGCCTATGAAAAATCTTCCTAGGATTTCAGGAGAATAGATATAAACCAATAAATCAATCTGGAGGGAACAGACATCTTTATTGAGTTATCCTGTCTATGAACATCTCTTTCCACTTATTTTTTTATTTTGTTTTCAGATTTTTATACCCTCATCCTTTTTACTTTTATAATTAAAAATGTCCATTAATGTGGGCATTTAATGAATAATTATGAGTAAAGTAAAACATAGATAACAGGAAATAAGTAGACAGATTTTTTTGTAAGTGGGAAGGTGACCAAGAGATGGAGGGACACAGAGGGAAGAGAGGGAAAAGGTTAAAAAGAGTTAAAAAGATGGATGATGTACATGTGGCAGCACCCTGGGTGGAATGTGATTATTATGTACTGCAAATATGTAGTAATAAAAAGTAAAAAAAAAAATTGGAAAAAAATTTAAAATTAATTTTGTGGTATTAAGGATTGACCCCAGGGACTTTGTGCTGAAATATAGCCCCAGTCCCCCCTCCATTTTTTTATTTTGGCACCCAGCATGGATTTGAACTTGTGATTCTGCTGTGTCAGGCTCTCAAGTAGCTGGGATCGCAGGCCTGAAAAAATTTCCTACTTTTACTAATATGCTGTTTTCATTTTCTTTTTTTTTTTTGAGATAATGTCTCACTATTTAGTTCAGGCCAGCCTTGAACTCCCTACATAGCTCAGGCTGGCCTTGAAACTTGTGATCCTCCTGCTTCAGCGTCCCAAGCACTGGCATTATTGGTGTGTGCCAGCAAGTCCAGCTAATATACTGTTTACTTTCAAGGTACCCAAGACCACATGAAGTATACTTTTGATGGGAAATCAAAATCTCAGGACACAGTGTTGATGAACCTCTAGAACTGAGTTTTCCCCAAATGGATTTATGATCCATATGTACCAGAACCAGTAGCTTGGATTAAGATGGACAAGGAATATGGATTCTGTGTTACTGCTGCCTGTAAGCACTTCCAGGATGTGAGCCTATACACTGTGACAGGGCAGTTTGTGGTTTCTGCTTTAGTGTATCACTGGCTGCCCTATTTACATAAGACTTTCTTTTGGCCCAACAAATGTCTCAAGTATGGAAGGTTTTGTACTACAACTTAGTTCAAAAAATTATTAAATCTTACTGAAATATGTATTCTCCATTAGAATTTTGAAAACTAAGATGAGAATACGGAAAACAAAAATATCCTGTACGTAGAGACAATCACATCTCTTTGTTTTGCATAAACGAATGGCTAATAAGGACCTGGTCTTTCAGCCAGCCTTACACAGGTTAGGGAGGTTAAGTCTACATTTCCATACTAAGCACAGTATGGATGTTCTTTACTGCTGGGGAAGCTAAAAGTTGTGAGACAGCACAGCAGCTACTCTAACACCAGCTGTAGGTTGAATGAGTAGTTTCATCCTCTCCCACACAAGCTGGGTTGCATACTCAATTTCACCCTCTGTAACAGTGAAGATTATCCACAAAGTCACTTATGATAGGTCAGCTGTTTGTGCAAATGCTGGATTTGACACCATCTGCTACAGTTTCTGGATGTTAACTACTGGGGTCAGTTCCACTTCCAGTTTGGACTGGTAGCAGTCATCTGTATTCAAGGGTTCGGCAGCAAACTCCTTCACACTAGGTTTCAGAGCCTTAATTGTAATTGCTAATCCAGCAAGTATTCTTCCGCCCCCTGCAGGTTCCACCAGTGCATCCAGCAAGGGAACCTGATTCAGCACTTCCAGGGCAATTGTCCCTTGCCCAGCTATTACTGAAGGTTCTTGGTTGGGATGTACCAGGATGCCTTCTCTTTCTTCCATAATTCTTTTTTTAACCTTTTCTTTAGACTCTTCACTCTGTTCACTGGATATTATGGAAGCTCCAAAGGCTTATATTGCCAGTTTTTTATTTTATTTTATTTTTTACAATTGGGAGCCATTTGGGGCACTACAATATAAACAGAAATCTCTTCCAGTTTGGTAGTGTAGGTGAGAAGCTGGCCATAGTGTCCATTGCTGTAACAATAGCTTTGGGCTTCCCTTCTAAAGTGGCAGGATTTAAGCCTCTGATGGCATTAAGGTAAGGGCCTGGTGAATCATAAAAGATCCAGTTTTCTGGAAGAGTTCACATTTGAGGAAGATATTTTGCCCTGCTACTTGATTCAAAATGGAGCTTGTCAGCTCTGGTGTGAGGTGTATATAATCTTGAATGTTGATATGGGCTTTTACAACATCAGCAAAGGAGATGCAGTACTGAGCACACAGAGCTCAGCTGCATTTTGCAGTTGGCTCCTTTTTCATTACAGATCATCTGGCTCCATATGGCAGGACGAGTGGCTGTTGACAGCTCCTGTGTTTCACATTTTATGGCTTGAACACTGGAGAGAGATTTCCTTGCTTTCTCTTTGCACTTTAGGTCATTGGTGCTGCGCTTCCACCTCCCGCCTCAGCACACATTTACTGACTATTTGTCTTCTGATATTTGAAATTCCCAGCATACAGATCATATAAATATTTTACTAAATATGTATGTAATATCTCATTTTCTTTGACATGATTTCACCTGCTTTAAATTTTTGTTTTCTTAACACTTTTAGTATATGGAAATGTAACTAATTTCACTCCTTATTACATTAGAAATTATTTGGTAGGTTTATTTTAATTTTCTGGAAAAATAAGTATATCATTTATAAAGGCAGTTTTATTTTCTTATCTCTATGCCTTTTATTTATTTCTGCCTTATTACAGTGGACAGAGTTTTCACTACCGTGTTGAATGAATGATGAGATTACATCTTTTCCTTGTTCCCTATTATAGGGGACAATATTTAGTCTTTTATGACCAAGTATGATTTTAGCTGTAGGATTTTTGATCTGCTCTATATCACATTCTAATCAGCCCTATTCTTAACTTCCTGAAAGGTTTTATAATGAGTAGATGTTGGATTTTGCTAAATGCCTCGTGCACTTTAAATTTTAACACATCATTTAAATTTTCTTTAGCCTGTTGATATAATGGATTACAGTGATTAATATATAAATGTTCAAATCACCTTGGCTATGAGTGATGAATTCCATTTGGTCACATGGTTGAATATGGTTTGCTCTTATTTATGCCCAGTTGTGTTTATGTTCATGAGATATTTAAGCATGTGTTTCCTTCCTTCCTCCCTTTCTTCCTTTCTTCATTCCTTCCTTTTCCCTCCCTCTCTCCCTTCCTTCATTCTTTCCTTCCTTCCTTCCTTTTATACAATCTTTTCTGATTTTGCTATCAAAGTAACTGTACACAAAAGTAAGGTGAAAATTTTTCATCTCTGCTATTTTTTAGAAACATATATGGAGAATTATTACTAATTCTTTTTTAGTTTTTGATAATAGTTTTGCAGCAAAACTATCATGACAAGGAAATTTCTTTCTCAGAACTTTTAAATTATGAACTTTATTTTCTTAGTAGTAATATAGTAAACGAGAATACCTACTTCATTTTTGTATAGATTTTGCAATTCATGATTTTTGAAGAATTTGTTCATTTTTTACAAACTCTCCAATGTACAGGAATTGCTTTATTAAAAGCACTTTCTTCAACTTTCAGATGTCTGTTTTGTACTGATTGTATTTCATTCCTAATCTTGGTAATTTGCTTTTCTCTTTTGTTTGTCAGTCTTGTTGAAGATTTAATGTTTTTACTGGTGTTTTGCATAAATGTACCATTGATTTTCTCTAGTTTTCCAAATTTTACTTTTTTCCTAATTTCTTCACTTATGAATTTAGGTTATTGTTTTGAGATTTAATTCTTGTTTCAAATATAAACATTCATTATTATAAATTTTCTTCTCAGTACTGTCTTAGGTGCATCAAAAATATTATGTATGTTACATTTCCCTTTTCAAGTATTTCACTTGATGGGAGAAAAGGGAAAGAAAGAAGGGAAAAAGGAAAAAAATATATATATGTATATATAATGTTGTTAAGATAGTTACACAGCTAATTTAGGTCATTAAAAAGAAAGTTTTGTGCTAATATTGTTTGGACAAGATATCATGCCTATATCTTCTACTCTGAATAACACTACAAAGACAAAAATATGCAATGCATCAGCTATTGTAACTCTCCTAATAACCTATTTTCAAACTTGGTTTCATTATGTTTGTCTATTTTTTCTCCAGAAATAATTATTTCTCTATATTTGTTATTTCCACTGAGACTTTCTCTTCTACATAAGGATTTATATAGGTGTGTGCTATTTAGTTTTCATGTGTTTAGGTATTTTCCTATTGTCTTTCTGTTATTGATTTATTTTTTATTTAATATGAAGAGAAAAATTACATCATGTACATTATTTTAATTATTGTAGGTTTGTTTTATTGTACAAAATATAGTCTATGTTAGGGCATGTCCCATGGGAGCGTCAAGAAAAGCATATTATGCTTTTGTTGGATGGAGTGCTGCAAATATATCAATGTCATCCTGTTGAGTTTGTTTTTTATATCTATGGTCCTGACTGATTTTTTATTTGAAAGAGAAAAACATAATAAGAAGGATACAGAATTTCAAAACAAGCTGATAGGAAATTAGCAATGGTTATTGCATTGTATATTATTATCTTCAAAGTGGTTCCTCAGATTACCAGACATAGGCATGCAAAATTGATCAAACAATACAAGCACTAACTTTCCTTTCAATGAACCAATAGAAATTAATAGTATAATTATTTTAGCTATTTTGTGTGTATGTGTGTGTGTGTGTATTTCCCTTACTTCTTTTCTCCTTTTCCCCATCCCAGTTGTTTTTCCCTTTGGGGCAGTTTCTTTCTCTTTCAAAATATCAGTTTCTGAGAGGGATCTTGATGTTTATAACTGTAAGTGTGGTTTGCTTATTTTTTATTTGAAATTATTGGTCACCAAACAGATATAATCATAAATATGTGCACAGCGAACAACAGAGCCTCAAGATAAATAAAGTAACACCTGATTGCACTGAAATCAAGAGAAAAAATGTTTCTAGTCATTTTCTTTTCTCTGAAGTAAAGATACCAGGTATTTCAAGGTATTAATTTTGGTCAACCCTGCTTTTTATGATTAATGTTTCTTTAGTATATCTTTTTTCATTCTTTTATATTTATCTATGTTTTTGGTTTCAAGGTTGTTTCCTGTAAAGAGTATATAATTAGATTATATTAATGTACTCTGCCAATCTTTTTCTTTTAACTAGCATATTTAGGCCATTTACACTTAAGGTAATTATCTGTTTGAGCATGTCTACATTTTTATTTTTCCTATCTCCTCTTATTCTTCTCATTTTTTTTCTTTACTTTTTGTTCACTGTTTT
>PVLD010037101.1:0-10501 GCA_004027595.1 Dinomys branickii
GAACAACTGAAGAACTTCATGAGTGCCAAACCAGCATTGCAAACAGCACTAAAAGATATACTAGGCAGAGAAAAAAGAGACCACAATTCCAAGAACAACAATAGAAATAACTCCCTAAACAGAACAAGCAAGAGTCAGCAAAAGAAGGAAAACAGCAACAAGTAAATAACATGACTAGAATAAGCCAACATATAACCATGATAACCATAAATGTAAATGGCCTCAACTCAAAAGTCAAAAGGAAAAGATTGGAAGAGTGGATTAAGGAACACAATCCAACGATATGCTGTATACAGGAAACACATTTTACTCAAAAGGAAATCCACAGGTTGAAAGTTAAAGGTTGGAAAACAATTCTCCATGCAACAGGTCCCCAGAGAAAAGCAGGGGTAGCTGTTATGTTTGCAAACAATGTAAACTTCAAACCAAAAACAATCAAAAGAGATAAAGAAGGCCATTACATGCTAGTTAAGGGAAAGCTGCAAGAGGAAGAGGTAACAATCCTAAACAATTATGCACAAAACCATGGAGCACCTCACTTTACAAGTCAAATCTTAACAGACGTAAAAAATCAAATAACTAATAGTATTGTAATAGGGGACCTAAACAAACCTCTGACACAAAGAGACTGGTCAACTGGACAGAAACTCAGCAAAGAAATCACAGACCTGAACCAAAAGTGTAAACACATGGACTTAGTAGATGTATAGAGAGTGTTCCACCCAACAAAATCAGAATGCACATTTTTCACAGATGCACATGGGTCTTTCTCCACAATAGACCACATTCTAGCCCATAGAGCATATCTACCTAAATGCAAAAGAATTGAAATTATCCCATGCATATATTCGGACCACAGTGCAATGAAATTGGAAAGTAATGACAAAGAGAACTCCAAAAACCACATAAACACTTGGAAATTCGACAGCAACGTCCTGAATAAACAATGGGTCACACAAGAAATAAAAGAAGAAATTAAAAATTACCTACAAATAAATGAAAACGCAAGTGCAACCCACCAGAATCTGTGGGATGCAATGAAAGCAGTCCTCAGAGAGAAATTTATAGCAATGAACTCATATACAAAGAAAGTAGAAAGAGAGCAAATAAATAAGCTAATGATACACCTCAAACTCTTAGAAAAAGAGCAACAAGCCAAACCAAGAGCCCAAAGAAGGGAGGAGATTCTAAAACCCAGGGCAGAAATTAATGCAATTGAGATGAAGAAAACTCTACAAAAAATTAGTGAATCAAAGAGTTGGTTCTTTGAAAGAATAAATAAAATTGATAAACCCCTAGCCAACCTTACCAAAAAAAGAAGGGAAAGATCTCAAATTCATGCAATAAGGAATGAAAAGGATGAAGTCACTACAGATCCAAAAGAAATGCAAAAGATCATTAATACCTACTTTGAAAATCTGCATTCCAATAGGATAGAAAATACAGAAGAAAGGGACAGATTCCTAGAAAGGTACAAATTGCCAAAATTGAATCAGGAAGACGTAAAAATCCTGAACAACCCAATATCAACTTATGAGATTGAAAATGTTATTAAAAACTTACCAACAAAGAAAAGCCCAGGCCCTGATGGATTCACAGTAGAATCCTATAAAACATTCAGAGAAGATCTAATGCAAACACTCCTCAAACTCTTCAGTGCAATCCAAAAGGAAGCAACTCTCTCCAACACATTTCTGGTGGCAAGTATTATACTGATACCAAAACCAGAGAGGGACCCAACTAAGAAAGAGAGCTATAGGCCAATCTCTCTACTGAACATACATGCAAATATACTCAACAAAATATTGGCAAATAGATTACAGTGAATCATAAGGAAAATTATACACCATGACCAGGTAGGATTCATTCCAGGAATGCAGGGATGGTTCGATATTTGCAAATCAATTAATGTAATACACTATATGAATACAGTCAAAGACAAAAGCCACATGATCATCTCAATAGATGCAGAGAAGGCTTTCGATAAGTCCAACATGCATTCATGTTAAAAACCTTAGAAAAAATAGGGATAGATGGCCTCTATCTCAATCTGATCAAAGCCATCTATAACAAACCAACAGCCAACATCATACTAAATGGACATAAAATGAAAACTTTCACTTTAAAGTAAGGAACAAGACAAGGATGTCCATTGTCACCACTCCTATTCAACATAGTTCTGGAAGCATTAGCCAGAGCAATCAGACAGGAGAGAGAAATAAAAGGAATAAAGAAAGGAAAGGAAGAATTAAAACTCTCACTATTTGCAGACGTCATGATACTATACATGGAGGACCCCAAACACTCCACAAGAAAACTCCTGGAATTAATTGACACATTAAGCAGCATAGCTGGATACAAAGTCAACACTCCAAAATCAATAGCATTCCTATACATGAACAACAAACAGATGGAGAGAGAAATTGAGGAAACCGTACCCTTTACAATAGCAGCCAAGAAATTGAAATACTTAGGAATCAATCTAACAAAGAATGTGAAAGATTTATTCAGTGAAACTACAGTACTCTGAAAAAGGAGATCGAAGAGGATCTTAATAAATGGAAAAACATACCCTGCTCATGGTTAGGAAGAACTAACATTGTAAAAATGGCCATACTACCAAAAGTGTTGTACAGATTCAATGCACTTCTCATTAAACTACCGTTAGCATAACTCACAGATCTAGAGAAAATATGCCTTAAATTTATCTGGAACCAGAAGAGACCCAGAATAGCAATAGCAATCCTGGACAACAAGGACAGGTCAGGTGGAATCACAATCCCTGACCTGAAATTATAGTACAAAGCTACTGTAATAAAATCAACCTGGTACTGGCTAAAGAACAGACCTGAGCATCAGTGGAACAGACTGGAAGATGCAACCTTAATGAAAAACCCACTCTGCTACCTAATATTTGACAAAGGGGTCAACCAAACTCACTGGAAAAAAGAAGGCCTGTTTAATAAATGGTGCTGGAAAAACTGGCTTGCCTCTTGCCGAAAACTGAAAATAGACCCCAGTCTATCACCATGCACCAAACTCAGGTCAAAATGGATCATAGACCTCAACATTGAAACAGAAACTCTAAACGTATTGGAAGAGAAATTGGTTAAAATCTTGAAGACATAGGAGTAGGCAGAGAGTTCATGAACCAAAATGATACGGCAAGGGAAACACTTCAAAGAATCAATAATTGGAACATCATCCTACTGAAAAGTTTTTGTACATCTAAAGAAATCACCAGCAAAGCAAAAAGAAAACCCATAAATTCAGAAAAAATATTAGCTGGCTGTCCCGCAGACAAAGGACTGCTATGTAGAACATACAAAGAACTAAAAAACATGTACATGTCCAAATTCAAAGACCCAATCCAGAAATGGGCATCTGAGATGAACACACACTTCTCAGATAAAGAAATACAAATGGCAAATAAATATATGAGAAAATGTTCTACATGCTTAGTTATTCGAGAAATGCAAATAAAAACAACTTCGAGATTTCATCTCAACCCAGTAAGACTGGCCAGTATGAAAAAGTCATCCAATAACAAATGCTGGCAAGGCTGTGGAGAAATAGAAACTCTTCTGCACTGCTGGTGGGAATGCAGGCTGGTGCAACCACTGTGCAGAGCAGTTTGGAGATTCCTCAGCAAACTAGGTCTAGAGGTTCCATTCAAACCAGCTATTCCCCTTCTGGGTATTTTCCCAGAAGATCTGAAAGCATCATATCACTCTGATATATGTGTACCCATGTTTATAGCAGAGCAATTTGTAATAGCTAAAATGTAGAAACAACCCAAGTGTCCATCCACAGAAGACTGGATTAAAAAATTGTGGCATTTTTGTATAATGGAATATTATTCAGCTATAAAGAAAGACAGTTTTGGGGACTTTGTAGGCAAGTGGTCAAAACTGGTGTCCATACTCATAAGTGATCAGCGGTACATGTGCAGGCAACGTATTGTATCACTGGTGTAAGAACCTGAGGGTGGGAATATAAACTAAGAGACATGAAGGAAATCTGTTCAAAAGCAAAGAACAGATGGAATGAGGGAAAGGAGAAAAGAAAGAGGCAAAAATGTATGTATGTATATATGTATATGCATATGTGCAGGAGTGCTAACATGGTTCTACTATTGTATTGTATCACTTAATGCTAAGGAATAATTGATGACAGGTAGTTCGATCAATCTTGTATGTCTGTATGTGTTATCCTGAACACACACTTCAGAGATATCAATATGCAAAGCAGCAACTAATGTTGGGTTTTTTAAAAACTTTATTTATTTAAAAATTTTTTTTTATTTTTATTTTTATTTATTTTTTTGTCTTTGGTTTTTTGTTTTTTGTGTTTTTCTGTTGTTGAGATGATTAATTGTCTGACCAATTTTGCATGTCTGTATCTGTGTTCATGTATATACACTTCGAAGATATCAATAGGTAAAGCAACAACCATTTTTCAGTCCATGTCACCTTGTCTGTAAATCAGTTTTGATCGTACTATTTTTTATGCTAATGTGTGTCTGTTTGTTAATATGTTTTTGTGCTTTTATTTTTTTTAAATAAAAAAAATGCTACAATTTTTTTATCTAGTCTTCGGTAGATGGATATTTTGGTTGCTTCCTTGATTTAGCTATTACACATTCTGCTGCTATAAACATGTGTGCACATATATTGCTGTAATATGATGTTTTCAGATCTTCTGGGAAAATACCCAGAAAGGGAATGGCTAGGTTGAATGTGACCTCTAGATCTCCAAACGTATTTCCACAGTGCTTTCACTAGTCTGCATTCCCATCAGCAGTGGAGAAGAGTTCCTTTTTCTCTACAGTCTTGCCAGTATTTTTTATTGGTTGATTTCTTAAAGATAGCCATTCTTTTTGGGGTGAGATGAAATCTCAGTATTGTTTTAATTTTAATTTCTCAAATAACTAATTACGTTGAACTTTTTCTCATGTATTTGTTTGCAATTTGTATTTCTTTGTCTGAGAAGTGTGTATTCATCTGAGATGCCCATTTGTGGACTGGGTCTTTGAATTTGAGATGGCTGATTTTTAAAAATTCTTTATATATTCTAGATAGAAGACCTTTGTCTGAGGGACAGTGAGATAAAATTTTTTCCAGCTTGTGAGTTTTCTTTTTACTCTACTGGTGATTTCTTTAGATGTACAAAAAGTTTTCATTAAGAGGAGATCCCAATTATTTATTCTTTGAAATATTTCCCATGTATTTTGATTTTTGTTCAGGAACACTCTGCCTACCCCTATGTCTTCAACATTTTTACCTAGTTTCTCTTCCAATAGATTTAGTGTTTCTGTTTTAATATTGAGATCAATGATCAATTTGACTTGAGTTTGGTACATAGTGATAGACATAGATCTATTTCCAGTCTTTGGAATATGGTGAGCCAGTTTTTTCAGCACCATTTATTGAAGAGACTGTCTTTCTTCCAGTTAGTTTCTTTGGACACTTTGTCAAATTTTAGGTGGCTGCATGTGTTTGTGATTGTGTCTGTGTCTTCCAATCTCTTCAATTGATCCTCTGGTCGGTTTTTTAGCCAGTACCATGCTGATTTTATTACAGTAGCTTTGTAGTATAATTTCAGGTCAGGGATTTTAATTCCACCTGACTTGTCTTTGTTGCTTTTGCTATTCTGGGTCTCTTCTGGTTCCAGAAGAATTTTAGCAATGTTTTCTCCAGATCTGTGAGGTGTGTTAACTGTAATTTAATGGGTATAGCATTGAATCTGTACAACAATTTTGGTAGTATGGCCATTTTCAGAATGTTGGTTCTTCCTATCCATGAGCAAGGAATATTTTTCCATTTAGTGAAATCCTCTTTGATCTCTTTTTTCAGAGTATCAGAATACTGCAGTTTTCATTGAATAGATCTTTTACTTCTTTTGTTAGATTGATTCCTGAGTATTTCAATTTCTTGGCTGTTAGTGTGAAAGGTGTGGTTTCCTTAATTTCTGTCTTAGTCTCTTTGTTGTTTGTGTATAGGAATTGTATTGATTTTTGAGTGTTGACTTTGTATACAGCTACACTACTGAATTTGTTGATTATTTCAAGGAGTCTGCTGGTGGAGTTTTTGGAGTCTTCCACATAGATTTTCATGTCATCTACAAATACTGATAGTTTTATTTCTTCCTTTCATATCCTTGTATTTCTCTCTCTTGTCTAATTGCTCTGGCCAATCTTTTCAGGACTATCTTGAATAGGAGTGGTGACAGTAGACATCCTTGCCTTGTTTCTAATTTTAAAGTGAAAGCTTTTAGTTTTTTCCCATTTAGTATGATGTTGGCTGTTGAGTTATCATAGATGGCTTTGATCAGCTTGAGGTAAAGACCATCTGTCAGTCTTTTCTGTAGGGTTTTTATCATGAATGAGTGTTGGCCTTTGTCAAAAGCTTTTTCTACATCTATTGAGATTATCATATGATTTTTGTCTTTGACTCTATTGATATTGTGTATACCATATATTGATTTGTGTATATTGAACCATCCCTGCATTCCTGGAATGAATCCAATCTGGTCATGGTGTATGATATTCTTGATGATTTGCTACATTCTATTTGCTAGTATTTTATTGATTATCTTTGCATCTATGTTCATTAGGGAGATTGGTCTGTAGTCCTCTTTCTTGACTGGGGATTTCTCTCGTTTTCATGTCAGTGTAATATTTGCCTCCAGAAATGAGTTAGGGAGAATTACTTCCTTTTCAATTTCATTAAAGAGTTTGAGGAGGGTTAGTATTAAATCTTCTCTGAATTTCTTGTAGAATTCTGCTGTGAATCCCTCAGGGCCTTGGTTTTTCTTTGTTGGTAAATTTTTGTCACATTTTCAGTATAATTAATTGATACTGGGTTGTTCAGTGTTTTCATATCTATTTTATTCAATGTTGATAATATGTACATATCTAGGAATCTGTCCATTACTTATGAATTTTCTATCCTATCAGAGTAAAGATTTTCAAAGTAGGTATTAATGATCTTTTGAGTTTCTGTAGCATCTGTAGTGATTTCATCCTTTTCATAACTTATTGCATGAATTTGAGTTTTTCCCTTTCTTTTTTTGATAAGGTTGACCAGGAGTTTATCAATTTTCTTTATTCTTTCAAAGAACAAACTCTTTGAATCATTTATTTTTTGTAGTGTTTTCTTCATCTCAGTTGCATTAATTTCTGCCCTGTTCTTTATAATGTCCTCCCTTCTTTGGGCTTTGAGCTTGACTTGTTCTTCTTTTTCTAAAAGTTTGAAATGGAGCATTAGGCTATTTATTTCCTCTCCTTTTGTTTTCCTTATGTGTGAGTTCACCACTGTAAATTTCCCTCTCAGGAATGCTTTCATTTCATCCCACAGATTCCAGTAAGTTGTATTTATATTTTCTTTTGTTTGTAAGTATTTTTTAAATTCTTCTTGAATTTATTCTGTGACCCATTGGTTGTTCAGGAGGCTGTTATTTAATTTCCAAGTGTTTGTGGAGTTTTTGGAGTTCCTTTTGTCATTAATTTCCAATTTCATTACACTGTGGTCAGACAATATGCATTGCATAATTTCAATTCTTTTGCATTTAGTTAGGTATGCTCTGTGGGCTATAGTGTGGTCTATTTTAAAGAATGTCCATGTGCAGGAGAGAAAACTGTGTGTTCTTATGTTGTGCGTTAGAATGCTCTTTATATATCCACTAAGTGCATTTATTCACTGAATTGGTTCAGATCTGCTATTTCTTTGCTGACTTTTTTGTCTAGTTGACCTATCTCTTTGTGTCCAAGGGGTGTTTAGGTTCCCTTATTACAATAGCCTTATTAATGATTTGGTTTTCCCTGCCTGCTAAGATTTGTTTTTTATAATTTTATGCTCCTATATTTGGTGTATAAATGCTTATGGTTGTTATTTCTTCCTCTTGCAGTTTTCAACTAACCTTCTTTATCTACTTTAAAGTGACCTTCTTTATCTCTTTTGATTGTTTTTGGTTTGAAATTTACATGGTCTGCATACATAGTAGCTACCCCTGCTTCTTTCTGGGTTCCGGTTGCATGGAGAATTGTTTTGCGTCCTTTGACTTTCAGTCCAGGGATTTCCTTTTGAGTAAAATGTGTTTCCTATATACAGATATTGTTGGATTTTGTTTCTCAAACCACTCTGCCTGTCTGTTTATCTTGACTGATTAATTGAGGCCATTTCCATTAATGGTTGCAACTGATATGTGTTGCCTTATCTTTGTCATGTTTTTACTTGCTGATGGTTTCACCCATTTTATCTCTGTTTAATTACTTGTTCTGTTTGAGGGTTCCTTTATATTGCTGTTCTTTAAATTGTGATCATTTTTTCCTCTGTCTAGAATATATTTTAGTATTCTTTCTATGGTTAGTTTGACACCTATGAAGTTCTTCAGTTGTCATCGAAATATTTCACTTCCATGTTAAATTTGAAAGACAATTTTGCAGGATACATCAATCTTGGATGGAAACTGTTTTGTCTCAGGACATGTAATACTTCACTCTAAGCTCTTCTTCACTGGATGGTTTGTGTTCAGAAATCTGCAGTGATTTTTTTAAATTTTGTTTTAAGGATAAAGGAAGAAAACATATCAAGATACAGACATCCATTTTCAAAATAGCATAAGAACAATACAAACCATACAGAGTTACAGACATGGTGGAAGGAAATTAACAATGGATATTGTATTACTATTGATATTTTCAAAGTGGTTTCTCAGGAAAACAAATAGAGACATGCAATAATGATCAAATCAGCAATCATTCACTGTTCCTTTCAATAAAGCAATAAAAGACAGTAGTACAACTGTTAGCAACCCTGTATATACATATATACACGATTTCCACTTCTTTGCTTTCTTGTTTTCCACACCCCAGTTTCCCCTTACTTTTGAGCATGTTCCTTTCATTTCACAATGTCAATCGTACCTCCTAGTTTTTATTCACTATTTCAACTTCTTAGACTAATGAGACAATATGTTGCCTACACATGGAGGTCTTGTTTGTTTCACTTATAAAAATGGTCTCTAGTTGTCACAATTCACCTATAAAACCCTAGAGTTTATCTTTCTTTATAGCTGAGTAATACTCCACTATATAAAAGTACCACAATTTTTTTTATCCAATCCTCATTGGATGGACATTTCAGTTGCTTCCACAATTTAGTAATTACAAATTGTGATGCTATGAACATGGGTGCACATATATCGCTGTGATATGATGTTTTCAGATCTTCTGGGAAAACACTCAGAAGGGAAGTAGCTGGGTTGCATGGGACAGCTAGACTTAGTTTGCTGAGGAATCTCCAAACTTATTTCCACAGTGGATTCACCAGCCTGCATTCCCACCAGCAGGGGAGAATAGTTCCTATTTCTCCACAGCCTTGCCAGCATTTGTTATTGGTTGATTTCTTAATGCTAGCCATTCTCACTGGGGTAAGGTGAAATCTCAGTGTTGTTTCAATTTGCATTTCTCAAATGACTAATGATGGTGAACATTTTTCACGTATTTATTTTCCATTTGTGTTTCTTTCTCTGAGAGGTGTGTATTCACCACAGCATCCAGAGAACATGCAGACACACATTTGCAGGTTCACAGAGGTACGTTTTATCACACCATCACTGCAAAGTGTTGTTGTAAAACTTCACGACTAACTGAACTGTTCAATGGCGGTACACAGACCGTGAGCCCCTGCTCCAATTATATGGAGCCCTTTGAACTCTTAGGCACCGAAAATCTATGATCATCTTCACAGAGGCTGAGGTTCCCTGGTCTTAGCTGAACCTCTTCTCGCACTGCTTGGCGGGGTTTCTCTTCTGACCTCTCTTGGCCTGGGATTTAGGGAGCAGCATGCATGGGGCTCTCCAGGGACTTCCCTGCACTCCCATGGATGCTCTCCTGCTCTGGCGCATCTTCCCAAGGACACCCCTTTCAGGGGTGCTTTCTCTTCCTTTCCCATCTCCACCATTACCTGAAGTTCCTCCCTGCTAACTTGGCTGCATTTAAGATCATGTGAAGATTTCCACATCCTCCCTTCCTATAAATGTCCAAATATTGGAAAATTTTAAGGAAGCTCAGAAGTAGATGAATCATATGGGGGGGGTCAAGAGATTGAACTCATTGGATTGAATCAACATTAAATGTAATTTTATTTGATTCTACAGAGCTATCAGAGAATAATATCTACCCGAACTTGCACCTTCAAATTTCATTTAGTACCAGAATCTCCCCTTCTCCCCTTCTCACACCCCCTCTTGCTGCTCCCTTCCTCACTCTCGTCCTCCCTCCCAGCCCAGCTTCCTCTCTTCCTTCCTTCTTCTGTCCCTCCCTCCATCCCACCCTCCTAGCCTCCATCCCTGTCCCTCAACCTTCCTCAAATTTCCATCAGTGGGAGGAGCATCCTTCCTCTCTTCACACACCCACTCCTGCCATCCTCTCCTTTCTTCTCTACCACCCTCCCTGCCCTCCCTGCCACTTCCCTTCTTACCTCCTCCTTCCTTACTT
>PVLD010037102.1:0-10500 GCA_004027595.1 Dinomys branickii
AATTCTGCATCTGTGATTTGAGGTGTACAAGCTTTTTACTATCCACGGCCTATGAGCCTTCTATGGGTCTGTGCTGAAGAGTGTATAGTTTCTGATGTATTTGGGACCTAGAGGCGTGTGACACCTGTGAACATTTTTGGAAATGCATCTGGTGTGTAAGATGATTGAAGAGTCTTTTTCTGGGTTTTGAGGTCCCTGGGATTTTAGTAAATGTTGTCAAGTTCTGAGGTATCAAAATTTTAGAGGTATATGTACAACATGTGAAATTTTTAAGCTGTTCTCAGTTGCATTTCAGGGTATGAGACTTTTGTTCTACTAAGGGTCTAAGTTTTAGGGTGTGAAGTTTCTGATCCTTTGGGAGATTTGCATGCAGTCTGTGAGGTTTGGAAAATTCTATCCATTTTGGGAAGATTCTGAGATTTTCCTGGATCTGTGTCATGATTTGAAGTTTAAATAATTCAGAAGGATGTTACCATGAGGAGTTGTCTTTTTATATAATTAGTTGTCTGTCTCCATGGTTGTAAAGTCTTAGAGACATTTCAGTGGCTATTTTTAGGGTGTGATGATTATTATAGTTGCAGTACTAGAGGGAATGAGCTGAAACAATAGAAGGAATTTGTTAGAGGGTGATACATGAAATTGATACTGTACTTATTCCAGTTTGGGTGACTCTGTTAAGGTTATTTCTATGAGACTAAGTTGAGGAGATTACTGGAGGAAAAAAGGTCAAAGAAGTGAGAATCCATGTATTTGGATCATTTAACTGGAAAGGAAATCACCTAGGGTGATGGGAAGGGCACTATCGGAGAAAATGACATTAATCCAGAAGCTAAAATTCTACAGAAATGAAGGCTATAGATAACTTCTATCAATTTAAACTCTAATGACATGTGAGTCAAAACTGAGAAGTGTTAGGAAGAAGGGAGAAAGAATTGTTTGAAAGTGTTCTGTGTACACCAAAGATTTAAAAAGTAGTTATTAAACTGAAGACAGTGATTTTCTCTCATCATTTTGCAAAGCCCTAATAAAATAGTGAGTCCAGACTAGGGCTATTTGGGACCACAGCATCACAATGAGAGAGCAGCTCATACCCTATGCCCACAAACAATTATCTACCATTATATTGGGTTAATAATATCCCTTAGTTATTGCGGGCTGACCAGGTCCAGAATCTCCTGAACAAGTGTACAGCAAAGGCTATATTAAAAGAGGCAAATGGAATGATTTCAGGGTTCCAGGAGGATCAGAGCCCTCTCACACAATTCGAGATTCTCTCAGGGCTAAGACCAAGACCTTGTCTGGGTGGCCTATATATATTTAGTTATCAGAAGAAAGGAGGGAAGTACTCAGGAAGGGTGGTACTCCAGGACTTCTTCAGGTAAGGTATTAAATTAATCCTTAATAAGGATTAAGGTAATCCACCCAGAAGTGAGATGCCTGAGGCTATAGTCTTTATCTAATTGAGCCTGGATGCAGGTGTCTTTGCCTGTGATCTTGTTTTATCCTTCGAGGTTTTCCAGCTTCATCTGCCATTACAGGCATTAGTAGGGATTAGTGACTCAAGAAGTTCACTCACTATGAGTCCACTGCACATCTCCAGACAAGGAGCCTAGGCCTTGGACAGATTCACAAGTGAACATGAAGACAGTTGGTTAATTTATGTCCTGCTCAGGGCTGCTTTATAGTGGTTGCTATCACCATTATGTATATATGTATGTTTGTACATGATTATGTGTATGATATATCAATAAAATATATAAATGTGTGTGTGCATGTGTGTCAGAGAGAGAGAGAGAGAGAGAGAGAGAGAGAGAGAGAGGGAGAGAAGGACATGAACTTCCTTACAGAAGAACTCACAGTACCATCTATCCAGGATTCCTGTTCCCAAATTGAACTTGTAGCAAATCACCCTTTGGACCCACCTACCAAGTGTATGAACGTGTTGACCTAATAGGAAGAAAGCAGGCTACTAATCCATCAGGTCTCTGCTCAGATAGCACCCTCAGCGTGGCCTGCTGCTGCGTCTTATAACCTGACCATCCCTCCGTATCCCCGGCCACCCAGCATTCATTCTCTCTTCACTACACTTGGCACTCAGTATCATTGTCTGAGTTTCTTTTTTTAAATTAAGTTTATTGCTCTAATTTAGATATATGTAATGATCACATTCACCGTAGGGCCCTCGTACTTGTACTTGATATATCTTAGTTACTTTTTCCCATTCTCCTCCCTCCCTTTAACCCTTCTTCCCCAACTTATTTACAAAGTTTTGTTTCCATTTTACCCTTTTTTCTTTCCCCTTCCTCCCCACCCCCAGCTCCCCTTTCTTTTTGAACAATTTCTTCCCATTTCACAACATTTATTACACATTTTGGTTATTTGTATTGTTTATTACATGCCTCTGTCCTGTGAGAAAGTAAGATTCATGTGAAGGTAGGTACTTTATCTGGTTGCTGTGCTACCATGTCCCCAGAAGCTAGCACATGCCTAGTATGGAGTTAAGTAATACATATGTAAACATCCATGGAATAAATGCTTGTACAGATGAATGAGTCTGGCAGAATATCAGAGCAGTAAGCCCAGCAGAAGTCATCCCTCAGAATAATTCTGCAGCACACTTTCTGCCCATTAGAAGCAGGTATACATCTTATATCAAGCCCTCTTCCAACATAGGATAGGGTAAAATGGGGTTCATGGCTTTCTTTAAAGACTATTGGACACTTTTGGACCCAGCATATATCCCTTAATCCTCATCACAATACATATGACTTCAACTTCACTTTTTCTGAAATGGGGAGGGAAAGAAATAAGGAATAAATTTATATCTACATTCTCTGTGAAAGTTCTCAGTACTTGAGCTATGTCAGGTAGGTAATTTCTTGTTTCTCTTCTATGAAATAGTTTATTTATATCACCTTGATAAAGTGGCACAAAACAATAGAAGCATCTTCTAGAGATACATGAATAAATATGATAGCCACTGGCTACATATGGCTATTTACATTTAAATTAATTAAAATTAAATAAAGTACAATCATGCACCACATGATCTGGGGTTGGGGATGTAGCTCAGTGATAGAGCATGTATTTAATTCATATGGGGAGCTCCACTTGGCCCTGGGGGCGTGCCAGGTGCTCTGCCCAGCCCCCGGGGCATGCCAGGCCTCCGCCCCCGGCACTCTGCCCAGCCCCCAGGGTGTGCCAGGTGCTTTGTCTGGCCCCCAGGAAGGCCCTTAAGACTCACCTGAGCCTTTAGACGCGGACGTGCTGACAGTCTGGTGATTTGATGTGTAACCCCACCTACCCAACTGGACACTTGACCACTGTGAGAGCTTGCCAAAGGGTGCTTCTCTACCTCCTGCCATAGCAATTTGTGTACACCCACGTAATATACAGCATATTTAGAAGCAGCCAAGTCTCTGCCCAAAGTAAGAGCATGAGGGAGTAAATAAACCAAAAGTGCAGTTACTACCAGTGGAAAGACCACTGACAGGGTGGTAGAACAACGGAGGTGAAGTGGAGAAAATTGATTAATTGAACGAGCCATCATCTGTATAACTGAGTAATAAAGACAAAGATAACATTATGTAATACAACATCCAGTGGTAACCCCCACTATTTTCTCTGTAATTTGGTATTCCCTTTATTGTTTTTGTGTTAACAAATGTAAGACAACACTATGTAATGCAGCATCCAGTGATGGTTCCCTACTGTCTCCTCTGTAATTCGGTATTTCCTCTATTGATTTCCTCTATTGATTTCTTCATAACAAATATGAAGATAACATTATGTTATACAGCATCTGGTGCCATTTCCCTACTATCTTCTCTATAACTTGGTATTTTCTGTATTGTTTCTGTGCTTTTCTGGGTTCTTTTGTCTTAAAAATAAAAAAGTAAAAAAACATTCATATGGAGTCTTGGGTTCCATCCTCAGCACCAAACAACAAAAAAAATATATCACCTAATGAGTTTGTAACCATCTTAGTTTGTGTAAGTATGCTTTATGATGTTTGCACAACAAAGTTGTCTAATGACACATTTCTCAAAATGTATCCCATTATCAAGTGACACATGACTGCTTCTGACACATGCTACAACATAGGTGAACTTGATGACATTGTGTTAAGTGAAATAAGCCAGACACAAAAGGACAAAATACTTATATTACATGCTTAGAATAGTCAAATTCATAAAGACAGAAAGTAGAATGCTGTTTTCCAGGGGCTGGGAGAATGGGAAGTTATTTCTTATTAGGTATGAGTTTCATGTGGAAAGAAGAAAAAGTTATGAACATAAGTGGTGATGACAGATATGCAACACTGTGAAAGTACCTTTGTTGTTGGTGATGATGTACTGCGGGTTGAACTCAGAGGCACCCTACCATTGAGCTACATTCCTGGCCTTTTTAGCAAAAAATGCAGGACTTTGTGCTTGCCAGGCAGGTGCTGTGCCTCTGAGCTATATTCCCAGCCCCATCCCTGGTCTTTTTTACTTTGAAATAAGAGCTTGCTAATTGTCCTGGTTGGCCTTGAACTTGTGATGCTCCTACCTCAACCTCACAAGTTCCTGGGATTACAGGCATGTGCCATAGCATTGGGCTGTGAAAGTATTTAATACTACTGAATTGCACACTTAAAATTGATCAGGATGATGCTATGGTCTGAATATTTGTGTCCCTCCAAAGTTCATATTGAAAAATAATCCCCATTGTGATGCTTTTAAGAGGCAGGGCTTTTCGGAGTTTAACTCATGAGGGCTTTATTCTCAGGAATGGGATAAGTGCCCTCACAAAAGAGGCCAAGGGAGCTTGTGAGCTCTTTTGCTCATCTATGATGTGAAGACACATCACTCTTCCTTTCCACCGTGTGAGGACACAGCAAAAGGTGCCATCTATGAAGCTCAGAGTAAGCCTTCATCAGATGCTAAACCTATTGACTCTCAGATTTGAACTTCCCAGCCTCCAGACTGTGAGAAGTAAATTTATATGGTTCATAAATTACCCAGTCTAAGGTATTTTGTTATAGCAGCAGGAATGGACTAAAACATGGTAAATTTTATGTTATGTGTATTTTACTACAAAAAAAATAAAGTAGGAGCTACAGGTGGGATTCAATGGTAAAACACCTGCTTAGCATGCATGAGACCCTGGGATCAGTCCCTAGCACTACCAAAACAATAAAAATAAAATGAAAGTTCAGCCACTCAATTATATTTGCCACATTTTAAACACTCAACAGTTATATGGATCCAGTGGCTACCATACTGGACAGTGAGTGTAATATATAACATTTCCACTACTGAAGGATGCTTTATTGAGCAGTGCTACTCTGGAGTTATGACAGAAAGCACTGGAAGAACTAATGAGAAAGAGATTCAAGAGGTAAAAATGGTTATGGGGACTGAGGTTGGGGAGGGGCAGAAACTTTGCTTTTCACCACAAGTCTCTCAGGCTGTGGGACTCATTCCCATGTGCATGAATTACTGTGACAGAGACAGCTGAAGGGAAACTTAATCTCCTAGGCCACACCCATGACTTAGATCCTCTTCTTTTCGTTTTTAGAAGACTTGTGGTGAAATTCACATAACATAAAATTAGTCTGTGTAAAATGTGGTCATTCTATGTTTACCTTTTAGAAATACCATCACACTGTTTCCACAGAAACTGAACCACTTTATATTAATGTATGAAGGTCTCAATTGCCCCACATCTTCATCAACATTTATTTTCTCTTTGTTCATTGAAGCCATCCTAGGGTGATGAAGTGGTACCTCACTGTGACTTTGATTTGCATTTCTCTAATGACTAATGATGTTGAGTATCTTGTCATGTACCGATTATGTCAGGTATTTTGTCACAGTAACAAGAATCTAACATAATTGCTTGTGCTTCTTGTATTTTTTATAAAAATCAGCAGATTCATGTCTATATTCTTATTTATTCTTCATTATCAAAGGACATCACTTTCTTTTTAAAGGCCAATTGATGACACGCACCTGTAATCGCAGCATTCAGGAGGCTGAGGTGGGAGGATTGTTGCAAGTTTGAGACCAGCCTGGGCTACACAGTGAGCTCAGACCAGCCTGAACTGTATAGCAAGACCCTGTCTCAAAAAGAGAAGAAAGAAATAAATAAATTGACTGAAAATTAGGTACTCAATCTAACAGGACACCGAGAAAGAGAGAGAGATAAACAGCACGAGATAAAAGTTTAATGCGGGCACGGAGGGAGTCAACACCCAGACAGCTGTGCAGGCTCTCTGAAGACAAAGGACAGGGTTGGAGCTTATATGCACTCTGAGGGGAGAGGGCACAGAGTGGCTGATGTAGGAGGCTCGGGATGTCATACTAAGGAGGGATTGGATTACCTTTGGTGCATGCGGGCTTTGGCAAGGGCCACTGGGTAAGAGAAACCACAGGGGTTTCTGGGAAAGGGGAGCTAGGCACCATTATGTCTTGGCATTGGGCCGTCACCATAAGCGCTGAATGGGTCTCAGGTGGGGCCAATCATACATTAAAAAATAAAGGCCAATTGATTAAATGACCAATTCATGAAACCATTACATCTCCTAGAACCTAACTAATGGAAGTTAATTTGCTGCAAAATCAATGTGCTGAATTCCTGAGAATTTTGAAAAATTCTTAATTTCCTTTTAGTCCTCATTGGCACCAAAAACCATTAACCAAATCAGGTTAATTCTCTATAGCTGTTCTGCAGTTATGAGCAGAAATATTGATTATAGCAAAGCCAAATCTTGGGAGGAAAAATTCTTAAGGCATAGTATGACTTGGTCAGTTTATAATCGGGCATCTCAGGGCAGATACTGGGCAGATCCCCCTTCTATTGGGCTCTGGACCCAGGGGTTTGGTGGAAGGGTCAGGAAGTGAAGATGAGGGGTGGCAATGTCCATCTCAAAGTGGAGCTCATCCAAGAAACAAAGAGCCAGGAGCTGAGCCCTACCCAAGACAAGGTTCTAGTAAACTTGAGGCCCTTAGATTTGACGATGGATTCATAGATTCAGTGGAGACTGGACTGCATCAAAACTGAAAACTCTTGCCAGGCATGGTAGTACACACCTGTAATCCAAGCACTCAGGAGGATAAGGCAGCTTGGGCTGCACAGCAAGTTCGAGGCCAGCCTGGGTTACTTAGTGAGACCTTGTCTCAAACAAATTAATGAATATTGAAATCCTGTGTGCATTCAAGGACATTACCAAGAAAGTGAGGCTGGAAATATAGTTCAGTAGAGTAGAGCTCTTGCCTAGTATGTGCAAGTCTTGGGTTATATCCTCAGCACTGTACACACACACAAAAATAAAAACCAAGAAAGTGAAAAAATAACTTGCAGATACAAGTAGAACATATTTGCAAATCACATATTTGATAAAGGTCTGATACCTAGAATATATAAGGAGCAGTTACAATGCAACAAAAAGAAAAACAATACAATTTTTTCTTAGACAAGGTCACACAATGTTGTCCATCCTGACCTAGATCTTGCAGTCTTCCTGCCTCCACCTCCTGAGTTACTGGCTCACAGGCATGCACTGGTTATTGACTTGATTTTTTAAATGGGCAAATGACTTGAACAGGTGTTTCTCCAAAGAAGATATACAAATAGCCAACAAGCACATGACAAGATATTGCTGGATGGGACAGAGAGTATGCAATAGGCTCATCTTGTGATTTGCTTTTTTTGTGAGTGTGTCCTCCTTGGGAGGATGTTCACAGCCTGTCTTACCTTCTTTGCATTTCTGTTTTTGTATTGACTCTAACTTCTAAAAATCATATGTTTAAAATGAAGATTAAGTGAAGATTAAAATAAAAAAGACTTGTAATGGTTAATTCTGTGTCAACTCCACTTGGCCATAGGGTGCCCAGATATTTGGTCAAACATTATTTTCACTGATACTGTGTGAGTGTTTTTGTATGAAATTAAGAGTTAAATCAGTACATTAAATAAAGCACATGACCCTTTCTGATGTGTAGGACTTGTTCAATCAACTGAAGATCTGAATAGAACAAAAAAGTTGACCCATTCCAAAAAGGTAATTCTGCCTGACTGCCTTCAAACTGGGATATTGTGGGTTTTTTTATTTTGGACTCAAACTAAAATATTAGCTCTTCCTGACACTTGAGCCCATTAACCTTTGGACTGGAACTTACACCATGGTTCGCCTGGGTCTCAGGCCTTCAGACTTGTACTAAATACAATATCCATTCTCCTGGATTCCCAGCTTGCTAACTCACCCTTAAGATTAATTCCTTGCTTTTTTCTCTCTCCCTACTCCCCAGTTTATGATGGTTCAATTTATGATTTTTCAGTTTTACTATGATCTAAATGCACTATCCATTCAGTAGGAGCTCTATTTGTATTTTTAATTTTGTTCTTTTCCCAGATTAGTTATATGCAGCGTGACTCTGTCTTGTGATGCTAGGCAGTAGCAGTGGACTGTAGCTCCCAGTCAGTCATGTGCTCTGGAAAGAAAACAACCAAAACTCTACAATTTACTATGCTGTTCAGTTATGGTCTTCTGAAGGTAAGGTATATTGAATGAATTTTCAAGTTACGATATATTCAATTTAACGTGAGTTTATTGGAATGTAATCTTATTGTAGGTTGAGGAACATTTGTGTGTATTGATTCTGTTTCTTTGGAGAGCTCTGACTAATATAAAAAGATGAGCTGGAAGGAAAAGAGGTGATGGTCATTAAATAAAAACCTTGAACTTGAGATTATGGAGGAGTTGATGATACATACTGCTAACTGCAAGCTCTAAGCTGGTTAACAACAATGAGAGTGGGTGACTGAAGCAGAGTGGCACAAAATCAATGGAGAATAGCTTACAGAGAGAAGTCAGAAGTTTGGAATATGGATTTTGAATCCAGTATAAAGGTGGATTTACATATAACTAAAAAAATTCCACACAAGAGTTTTAGTAGAAAATGACATTAAGCTCAGAATAAAATCCTCAAAAACCAAAAAGGAGTGGTGAGGAACTCCATAGATGAATGTAACAAAGATGAATAGAAGGCCATGGAATCTGATGCTTAAAGGAACTGGAGGATTCTGTGAGGGAGGAGAGTATGGTCTGGGAGGCTTTTTGAAGTGCAAGGAAGATACCTCTATCTCTGGAATCATCGGTATGTGAGCTGTAGAAGAGAAAAATGGCTGTTCACAGAGCTTCAGTAATGTCAAGGAAGATCCATCTATATTTCTGCTGGATTAAGGTGAGCTTAACTTTCAGAGAAGAGGATGAGGATGTAGGGATTCTGTTGCTGGATGACTTAGTAGAAGTTCCAGAAGGTAAAGTCTTAGAACAAGGATCAGAAAATAAACTTTTTCTACCCACAAGAGAGTAATAAGTACTAGATTTACTCTCCTGATTTTTATTTTGAGACAAAACCTCCCTATGTGGTCCAGGCTGGCCTTGAACTCACTATGTAACCCGGGCTGGCCTCGAACTCACAGTGACCCTCCCCAGTGCTGGGATTACAGGTGTGCGCCACCATGCCTGGATCTTCTGCTTCAAACAACTTAAAAACAAGATAAAATGTAAAACAATGGTTCCCAGGCTTTAGACAACCAAAAATGTTCTCTAAGAGAAGGGAAACAAGTGAGTGAAATGTATGATTGCCTAGAATTACATTTCATAACTGTCAACTTGGCAGGATTAAGACCCTCCTAGCGAGGTGATCAGTTCCTGAGGGTGATATGCTTATTGGTAGTTCAGTCCTCTGGGTGAGGCCTAGCTGGAGAGGCAAGGGGGGTGCCTTTGGAGGTTCTATCTCCATCTCTAGCTGGTTGTTTCCCAGCTGCCACAAAGTGTATGGCTTTGCTCCACCACACCCTACTGCCATGTTTTTGCCTTGGAGTTGGCCAGCTATGGGTTGACCCATCCAAAACTATGAGCTCAATAATCCATTTCCTCCTGTAAGTGGTGGATGTCAGGAGGTATTTTGACCAAGCAATGGGAAAGCTCCCTAATAATGCCCCGCTTTGGCTATGTCACCTAATGATGGTAGCAATGACCGGACCACAGGTGGGAGTGAGTGATCACACTGCCAGGTGGAGACTTAGGTTCTGTAACCCTTTCTAAGGGCAACCTTCCAACTGACCTTAGGACCACCCAGTAAGCTTTACCTCTTAATCCCACCGCCTCTTAATACTACCACTCTGGGTGAGGACCAAACCCCTGATTTATGAACCTTCAGGGGACACTCAAACCGTGCCAAACCACAGCAGGATGTGCATAATTAGTCATTTTGCTCACAACTACCTGAAGGAAGACGCTGGGGATGCTGGCTGTTGGGTACTGCTAGCTGCCATGCACAAAAGGAGCTGGAAAATGGAGAAGCTGTGTGTTATGGTTGATACATCGTGTCAACTTGGGGAGTCTAGAGGTTTGGCTGAGTGACTCAACAGCTTTGCATCTTGGAATAAAAAGGGCATGCCCTTACTCTTCTGGGAAGTTGTTTATTGTGTGATTTTTAGAAGTTT
>PVLD010037103.1:0-10499 GCA_004027595.1 Dinomys branickii
GTAAACTACAAATTATATTCTACTACAAACTTTAACTGCTATAAAATAGTGTAAAATCTGCAAATTTTTTCTGAGCTCTATTCATGGTATAACTAATGGCCTTATGTCTCAAAAGTGGCAAGATAATTTAAATACAAAGCTTAGGCATTGGCTACCTGATGAATCAATCAATTGTTTGTTTGGAAAATATTCTAGGGGCTGTGAAACACAGTAAAAGAGATATGATATTGCCCCACTTGTGGAAAGGCTGCATAGCAGTGGATGCAGTAAGAGTACACACCAACCAGCAAAAAGCTCAAAATTAATGGTGAAGACAATGCAAATTCTGTATACTCCACTAGTGATGAGCCCCTAGTGTCTAGTACAGCTTCTAAATGTTAGACAAAGATGAACCTAGCTAGCTCTGTATAACTATTTGTGTTTCTACAGTTTGATGACATAAAATTGTATGTGATTATTGTATGTACCTAAATTATGCCAAAAAACTTGATTAATTTTTTAATTAAAAAATTTTAAAACTGTATATGTGCAGGTGCAAAAATTATGACAAAAAGGAAAATTCTCCTTTAGCCTGATGGAAAGTCATTTAATCTTGGTATGAAAATTCTTTCCATTTGGAAAAGAAATAAGCCTTTGCCCTAAACTTTGATAATCAGTTTCAAGGAAAGTATAAATACTTTCTAGTGCTCTTCAAATTGCTGTTAATATGCTGTGTTTCAAAAGTAAGATATCAATCTACCTGCACATCAAACTAGCTAAATTAGTAAAACTAACTGTACACCCAGAATTTCTATATTGTAATGCACTGGTCTGCAACACAGTTTTGGCAACTAGAGCAGTCTAGAAATGTTGTCTTCTACTACGGCCCCAAGCCAGTATTATCATTCAAACAAAAATGACTCGTATTAAGATACTCTTTGCTTAATCCATAATTTTACTGGAAACAAAGAAGGGAAACAGTGGAAGGAAATATTTGAGTAAAACACCTTCCCCTAAAATTCTTAAGGGAGTGGGCGATGCTTCTCAACACACACTCAGGCTTCAAAATTATTTGAGAAATGATCTACAAATAACACTTTTTCTCCAGAAAGCTGTAAGGTAGGTCTATAGACATTTACACCGATAGGTCTATAGACATTTACTTAGGGATAGCCAAGGATGAAATGAATTTAGTATTAAAACATCCAAAGATATTTTGAAGACACCTTTTATTTAAACAGAAGTTGTTTGGGGAACTGATTGATAGAAAATGTTATTTTACAATTATATAAAATCTACAAAACATAAACTTTTATTACAACCTCTTATTAATTCTCTAAGATACTTTCCAAAAGTATCTTGAATAACTAATGAAAAAAACACTCTGGTCGGAATTAGATATTAAATTAGTATAATTTACTTTAATTTTCTCACTGTAATAAAGAAGAAAGTAAAAGGACTGTTATATTTGTGAAGAAAATCAAGCTGAAGTAGTACATTTTCTTATTGTACAATAATATTACAGAACAAACACACTTGGGATTAAAAACAATTATACACCAAACTTGTGTAAATGTGCAATAGAAGATACAGAGAAAAAAGCTGAATATATTCAGATTAGGTATAAATGAAGATTTCAAGTTTAATATTGCTGAAACACTATGATAATGTTACCAGAATAATGGGGCAAAAGCCCTAGGAATGTTATGGAAAAAGTAACTCCAATCTGTAAGATATCAGATGTGCTGAGTTTGTGATCTCACAACATAGAAGAATGAAATTGTCAAAGTTAAGAGAAAATTAAGGCAGTTTGGGTCCCAAAATGATGGCCCCTGAAGTTTTTGTCAGAAGTTATACAACAAAATCAAAGTGTAGGTATAAAGTGGGTTAACCTGCAATCAACCTATATTATTTGCAAATATAGTTGCTTAGCTAATACTGATCCAGTAGGGAAATGAGTCATGTAGCAAGGGTATATAGAAAGAACAAAAGCATTCTTGGAGAGGGATGGGTCCGGATGTTCTGGTCACCCACATTTGTGTTTGATGCCTGAGCTAACTGGACTAGGTGGTGCTGATTACTATATAATCTTAAATTGCAGTTTGTCTATAGAGAGATTGCATGTGATTTCCTCAAGAGATACTCTACTAATTACTAATTTATCTATCTATAATAGCTCCTGTAGTTCTACCCTACCAAGTTTGGCCACCTACACCATAAGAAGTGGTGAAGAGAAAGAAAAGTAGCTCAAGGGGTTCAAAAGAGGACAGATAAAGGTTCAAAATCTGTCTTGCAGTGGCTGACAATATATACTAACAGTTCATTTATATTACTTGTTTCTCTTATTTCATTAAAAATAAAGTTTGTGCTCTTTCTGTTTGCTTTTTTTGGTAAGAGAGAGTATTTTTTGTCTAAGGCTTGTACTCTGAGTAACAGTTTGGCCATCCTTTTAAGATTGTGGTACAATGTATTGATATTGCTATTCTCTATTTTATATGAAATTTTATTCTATTTTTATAGAAGAAGAATATGTTTTAATATTTTCTTTATTGATATCTATTTGTACTACATCAAAATAAGAAAATTTTTAAAAGATACTTTGGTGTTTTACAGATGAGAAGAACAAAGGCAAGAGTTGAGGGTAAATATAGGTGGGAGTTTTCCATAGCTGAGAGCACAAATACAGTCAAACCATGGTCTGGTTGATCAGTTTCTCAGGATTGGCTCTGTGAGCTCCTAAGAGAGACCGTTATCTCCTGGGGGCATTTCAGGTTCCATCAAGTGGAAATTGCTCCTCCTTGGGGGATGACTTCAATAGGGGTTGGTATACTATACTCAATTTTTTCCTGGAATCTGAGGTGATTATAGATTTTAGACAATGACCAGATACTTTAAGACATCCCTGCAGGGGACCTAGGACTGAAAGTTATAGTAGTTATGTCACTGGACAGAGTCCTAGTGATACAGGAAAATTAAAACTCCCAACCTGAACGATATCTGGGATGAGTTTGTGTTCTCTAAAATGAAAGAATGAATTTCAGGAACAATGGAGGTTAATAACAGAATGTATTTATTGAGGGAAAAAAGCTTCTGTCCAAGTGGGTTGCCAAGAACCTTGCCCTGCCCAGGGACTTTATAGAGTAAAACCCTGAGGTGAGGCAGGTCCAAGATAGGGGAAAATGGGAAATTATAAGGTGAGAATGAGGTGGTACAAAACTATGATTAGCCAATAAGATTATAAGTATAATTATTCAGGTTAAATTGAGTAAGTCACATAACAACTGGGCATGAATACAGAACAGGGGCTTTATCTGTAGGAGGTTGGGCTAGTGACTCTTTCTGGCTTTTTGAAGGTGGTTGTTACTTATTTAGAATATTAATCCCTGATATTTACACCTATGAAGGTATGTGGGTGCATTTGAATAGTCCTTTTATCTTGAGATCTGGCCCACAGGTATCTTATCTTTTCTTTCATGTTGGCTCCTTTGAGGGCCTGGCTCTGTCTGACTGCCTATAATATTTCTATCTAACTCAGCTGTCTATAACACTAGGACATTCTTAAACACACTCTACCTGTAAAATAAGTCAAGGGTTCTCTGATTAGTACTGTAGAAAAAGAATTTTCAGGACACTTGAGGCAAGAAGCTTGAAGAGATATACCCCGTTCCTTTCAGGGAAACAGAAACCAAAAATAACCCAGTAGAAAATCCCCAGAAATCTCAGCTGATGGTTTCCCACCTTCTGTAAACCCACCTTCTGCCTCTGTAAACCCGCCTTCTGCTTCTGTAAGCCCACATTTTTGCTTTCCTAAAAATCGCATGATGATCACACCACCAGTGCAGCCTACTTCTGGGTCATGCATGTGCTCTGAGTTGCCTGGGGAGAGGGGATCAAGTGGTCTGGTCAGTTGCCAACATCACAGTTCACATCTGGGATCTGGGAGAACTAGATACACTCTACCAACCACTGGAAGACCTCAGAGTGAGCAGCCCATCTGAGGGGCAAGTCTGACCTCCAGGAAAACTAGGGATGCTAGTGACCTTTGCTGAGCTTCCAGGGAACAGAGAGACTGGGTGTTCTGCCTCCGGCATCTAAAAATAAAAAGACAAAGGACTCAAATGCAATCTCAGAACTCCACCCCTCCCAGAACAAGTCCAGGAGACATGAACATAGGAGAACTTAGTAAAAACACACCTGAAATTACTGAAATGGTTGCAATGAAAATAAAGAAACAACTCCATCAGGCCATGGATGACATCAGATCAGAAATAATGTCTAAGGTAAAAAATGAGATCTCAACAATACTGAAAGAATTGCTCCACACATCTAAAGAAGACACACATATAGAAAAAGAATGAGCACAGGAAAATGATGGAAACTATAAATGAACAATATAGAACTAGGATACATGAAACAAGTTCAAAGAGATATCCAGGAAATCAAAACTTCCATTGAAAACTGGAAAAACTGTTTGAGTGAAACCAAAGGTAAGATTTCACGCCTTGAAGACAACACGGTAACTAATGATTCTGAAGATTTCTTAAAATTACCAAGGTACTAGGAAAAATCAACTCAACAGCTGCAAGACAAGACAAAGAGAAGTAATGTAAGACTAATAGGAGTCAACAGCACAGTAGAAGCAACACAAATGACATAAAAAGAATATTTGCAGAAATAATAGCAGAAAATTTCCCAAGCATGGAAAAAGATTCTGTTGTACAGGTAAGTGAGGCATATAAAACTCCAGCCAGTCATAACCAACATAAAACTACATCCAGACATATAATAATCAAGATCTCAGACATACAGCAAAAGAAAAAAATATTAAAAGCCACTAGCAAAAAGAAAGAGATTAACTATAAAGTAATATCCATCAGAATCATGGCAGATTTTACAAAACAAAACGTCCAATCTAGAACAGCTTGGAGTGAAAAATTACAGGTCCTGAGACAAAGCAGCTTCCAACCAAGATTGATGTATCCTGCAAAACTATCCTTCAAATTTGTTGGAGAAATAAAATATTTCCACAACAATGAACAGCTGAAGAATTTCATGAGTGCAAAACCACCCTTACAAAGAGTACTAAAAGATGCTCTAGACAGAGGAAAAAAAGACCACAATTTCAAGAACAAAAGCAGAAAGGAACCCTCAAGCAAAGCAAGCAATCAAATAAGAGAAAAAGTAGGAAACCAACAGAAGTAAATAATGTGACAAAGATAAGCCAACATATATCAGTTATAACAAACAATGTAAACGGCCTTATTTCACGAGTCAAACAAAACAGACTGGCAGAATGAATTAAGAAGCAAAGTCCAACAACATACTATACACAGGAAACACATTTTATTCTAAAGGAAATCCATAGACTGAAAGTCAAAGGTTGTAAAACAATTCTCCATGCAACAGGAACCAAAAAAAGCAGATATAACTATTACGTTTGCACACAACATAAACTTCAGACCGAGAACAATCAAAAGAGATAAAGAAGGTCACTACATATTTTTTAGTGGAAAACTGAAAGAGATAACAATCATAAACATGTATACAATAAATATTGGAGCACTCAACTATATAAGACAAATTTTAACAGACATGAAAAACAAAACAATTAATAACACTATTTTAATAGAATACCTAAACACCCCTTTGACACAAAGAGATAGGTCAACTAGACAGAAAAATCAGTAAAGAAATAACAGATCCAAATGAAATCTGTGAACAAATGGACTTAGTAGATTTAGACAGAGTGTTCCATCCCACAATATCAGAATACACATTTTCCTCAGCTGCACATGAGATCTTCTCTAAAATAGACCACATTCTATACCATAGAGCATACATACATAAATGCAAAAGAACTGTAATTATCCCATGCATATGATCTGACCATAGTGCAATGAAATTGGAAATTAATGACAAAAAAAAAACTCCAAAAGCTCCATAAGCACTTGTAAATTAAATTAGAACCTCCTGAAAAACCATTGGATCACAGAAGAATTTAAAGAAGAAATTAAAAAATAGCTACAAACAAATGAAAATGCAAATACCTCTGGAATCTATGGGAAGTAATGCAAACAGTCCTCAGAGGGAAATTTACAGCAGTGAACTCACACATAAGGAAAACAGAAAGAGACCAAATAAATAGTCTAATATTGCCCGTCAAACTTTTAGAAAAAGAACAAGTCAAGCCCAAAGCCCAAAAAAGTGAGATTATAAAGATCAGAGCAGGAATTAATGCAATTGAGACAAAGAAAACCCTACAAAGAATTAGTGAATCAAAGAGTTGGCTCTTTGAAAGAATAAATAAAATTGATAAACCCTTAGTCAACCTTATCAAAAAAAGTAAAGAAAAAACTTAAATTCATGCAATGAGGAATGAAAAGGATGAAATCACTACAAATCCTATAGAAATTCACATCATTAATACCTACTTCGAAAATCTTTACTCCCATAGTATTGAAAACTCAAAAAAAAGAACAGATGCTTAGATATGTATGAGTTACAAAAGTTGAATGAAGAAGATATAAAAATCCTGAACAACCGAATATCAATCAATGCTATTGAAAATGTGCTTAAATACTTACCAATAAAAAAGCCCAGGCCCTGATGTATTCACAGCAGAATTCTACAAGAAACTTAGAGAAGATTTAATGCCAACAATTCTCAAACTCTTCAATGAAATTGAAGAGGAAGCAATTCTCCTTAATTCATTTCTGGAGGCAAGTATTATACTGATACCAAAACAAGAGAAAGACCCAACCAAGAAAGAGAATTACAGTTCAAACTCCATAATGAACATAAATGCAAAGATAATAAAATACTAGCAAATAGAATACAGTGTATCATCAAGAAAATCATTCACCATGACCAAGTTGAATCGATTCCAGGAATGCAGAGTTCATTCAATATATGCAAATCAAAAGTTTTATGCACCGTGTCAATAGAGCCAAAGACAAAAACCACATGATCATCTCAACAGATGCAGAAAAAGTTTTCAACAAAGTCAAATATTCATTCATGATAAAAACCCTACAGAAAATATGAATGTATGGTCTTATTCCCAAGCTTATCAAAGCCATCTATGATAAACCAACAGCCATCATCATACTAAATGGACAAAAACTAAAAGCTTTCACTTTAAACTCAGGAACAAGACAAGGATATTCACTGTCACCACTCCTATTCAATATAGTTCTGGAAACATTAGCTAGAGCAATTAGACAAGAGAAAGAAATAAAAGGAATAAGGATAGGAAAGGAAGAAGTGAAATTAACACTATTTGCAGATGAGATGATACTTTACATGGAAGACCCCAAAAACTCCACCAGAAGACTAGTGAATTAATCAACAAATTCTGTAGTGTAACTGGATACAAAGTCAACACTCAGAAATCAATAGCATTCCTGTACACAAACAACAAACAGACCGAGACAGAAAGTCCTTTCTTTAAGTGAAAAATTGTGGTCTATTTACAGATGAGAGAAGACCATTTTCAAATAAAAAGGAAATGGCTGATCTCACTATCTGCAGGTAAATGGGAATTGTGCAGGATTGTTGTATTTTGAGAGAAGAGAGGAAAAATTAAACTGAGCTTAAATAATTTTTGTATTCTCGAGCTGAATTTTTTCATTAAAGTGCAATTTTACTTACCTTTATTTCTTCTAATATTATAGTAATGATATGGTACCTCCCAATGACATAAGGCAAATATAACTCCCAACCCACTAGATGTCCCATATACACAGTTTGTGTTCCCCACAATAAAAGAAAGAATTCTGAGGAACAAAGGAGTTTAAGAGTAGTATTTACTGAGGGAAAGATAACTCCTGCCTCCAAAAGACAAGAGGGGACTCAGGAAGTGGGTTGCCCATGATCCCACTTCTTATAGAAAGTGTTACAGAGGAAAATAATGAGGTGGGTACAAAAGCCTGAGGTGAGTTTAAGGTGGGACAAAACCATGGGCACCCAATAAGATCACAAGCATAGTTCTTTAGGTAATATTGATCCAATGGAGAAGCCAGTCAAAAATCATTAGCATTTGTGTACACCAACAATTAATAGAATAAGACGGAAATTATGTCAACAATTTCATCACAGAAGCTCCAAGTACAAGAAAATATTGAGGAATTAATCCAACTAAGAAAATGAAAGGCCTCTGCAAAGACAAGTAAAGCACTCTGAAAAAAGAGACTGAAGAGGACATCAGAAAATGGAAAGATGTCCACTGCTCCTGGATAGGCAGAGTCAATATTGTCAAAATGGCCATACTCCCAAAACTGTTGTACACATTTAATATAGTCCCAGGTAAAGCATATTTTAAAGATCTTTTAAAAAATTATAAAATTTATACAGAGCTAGAAGAGACCCAAAATAGCAAAAGAATTCTGCACAAGATGAAACAAAGAAGAATATCATAAATTATTGAAGTCAATCAGAAAGCTGGAGATAGCACAAATGCCATAAAAAAATCTTCACACAAACAATGGCAGAAAACTTCCCAATCATCTGACATGTAAATAAATGAACAATGAAATGTGTAGCCTTCAAGTAGTCATGACCGAAATAAAACTACACCAAGACATATAATAATGAAGTTTGCAGAAATTCAGCAAAAAAACAGAGTATTAAATGCTCTTAGAGAAAAGAAACAGATCACCTATAATGGAAAGCTCATCAGAAAAACAGCAAACTTCCCAAAACAAACCCTCAAATCAAGAAGAGTTTGGAGTGGAGCATTTTAAGTCCTGAAAGAAAGCAAACATTTCCCAACCAGACTGATGAACCCTGGAAATATATCTTTCAAAATTAATGGAGAAGTTAGATATGTCCATGACAAAGAACAACTGAAGATATGCATGACCAGCAAACCAACCCTAAAAATAGTAATGAAAGATATTCTAGACAGAGATAAAAATGAACACAATTATAAGAACAAAACAGACCACCAGGCAGGACAAGCAATTAAATGGAAGGGAAAAGCAGAGAACCAACAACAGAAGGAAAACATATTTTATTCAAACGGAAATATAGAGGTTGAAAGTTAAAGGTTGGAAAACAATTCTCCATGCAACAGGTCCCCAGAAAAAAGCAGGGGTAGCAAATATGTTTGCAAACAATGTAAACTTCAAACCAAAAACAATCAAAGGAGATAAAGAAGGCCATTACATACTAGCCAGGGGAAAGCTGCAAGAGGAAGAGGTAACAATCCTAAACATCTATGCACCAAACCATGGAGCACTTAACTTTACAAGTCAAATCTTGACAGACGTATAAAATCAAATAACTAATAACACTATTGTAATAGGGGACTTAACACCCCTCTGACGCAAAGAGACAGGTCAACCGGACAGAAACTCAGCAAAGAAATAACAGACCTGAACCAAAAGTGTGAACAAATGGACTTAGTAGATGTATACAGAGTGTTCCACCCCACAACATCACAATACACATTTTTCTCAGCTGCCCATAGATCTTTCTCCAAAATAGACCACATTCTAGCCCATAGACCATATCTACCTAAAAGCAAAAGAATTCAAATTATTCCATGCATATTATTGGAGCACAGTGCAATAAAATTGGAAATTAATGACAAAGCGAACTCCAAAAACCACATAAACACGTGGAAATTACACAAAAACCTACTGAATAACCAATGAGTCACACAAGAAGTTAAAGAAGAAATAAAAAATTACCTACAAATAAATGAAAATGCAAGTAGAACCTACCGGAATCTGTGGGATGCAATGAAAGCAGTCCTCAGAGAGAAATTTATAGCAATGAAATCATATACAAAGAAAATAGAAAGAGAGCAAAAAAATAACCTAATGATACACCTCAAACTCTTAGAAAAAGAGCAACAAGCCAAACCAAGAGCCCAAAGAAAGGAGGAGATTATAAAACTCCGGTCAGAAATTAATGCACTTGAGATGAGGAAAACTCTACAAAAAATTAGTGAATCAAAGAGTTGTTTCTTCGAAAGAATAAATAAAATTGATAAACCCCTAGCCAACTTTGTCAAAAAAAGAAGGGAAAGATCTCAAATTCATGCAATAAGGAATGAAAAGGATGAAGTCAATACAAATCCAAAAGAAATACAAAAGATCATTAATACCTACATTGAAAATCTGTATTCCCATAGGATAGAAAATGCAGAAGAAATGGACAAATTCCAAGAAAGTTACAAATTGCCAAAATTGAATCAGGAAGACGTAAAAATCCTGAACAACCCAATATCAATAAATGAGATTGAAAACATCATTAAAAACTTACCAACAAAGAAAAGCCCAGGCCCTGATGGATTCACAGTAGAATTCTATAAAATATTTAGAGAAGATCTAATGCCAACACTCCTCAAACTCTTCAATGAAATCGAAAAGGAAGCAACTCTCCCCAACACATTTCTGGAGGTAAGTATTATACTGATACCAAAACCAGAGAGAGACCCAACCAAGAAAGAGAGCTACAGGCCAATCTCTCTAATGAACATAGATGCAAAGATACTCAACAAAATATTGGCAAAT
>PVLD010037104.1:0-10497 GCA_004027595.1 Dinomys branickii
GTCTGACTAAATTTGCATGTCTGTATATGGGTCCATACATCTACAATTCGAAGATATCAATGGATAAAGCAACAACAACTGTTGAGACCATATCACCTTGTCTATAGATTAGTTGTGATTGTACTATTTTCTATGATAATGGGTGTCTGTTTGTCAATATGTTTTTGTACTTTTATGTTTCTAAAATAAAAAAAAAGAAGGATGCAAAGATAGCTCAATTAAGCATAAAACTTGAAGCATGCATCTATGAACTTTGTGTTAAATATGGCTTTACATCCACACAATTCATAGAAAGAAGTAGGGGCTGGGGATATAGCTCAGTGGAATAAGTGCCTGCCTAGCAAGCGCAGGGTCCTGAGTTCGATCCCCAGTACCGCAAAAAAAAAAAAAAAAAAAAAAAGATATGTGATCATAGAAAGAAGTAAATGTCCATGCGGATACACAGATACAAGTTGATATAAAGTGATTAATTGAATAAATAAGAGAAAGGGCCAATTTTTCTACAGAAGAATCCTAAATAGTATATGTAAATAGTCCCTTCCCCAGAATGGAAAGCTTAATTCCTCTTCTTTTGAATGTGGTCTTGGTTGAGTGGCTTGATTCCAAGAAAGAGACGTTGGAAATGGAAAAACAAACCTTATAGTAAAGACACCTGACAAACACCACCTTAACCAAGTGATGAAGGTTTACATCATCCAAGACAAGTTATTCTGACATCATGTACCCTCTGATACAATGCAGGAAGAAGGGTAATTCCTTCCTGTGTTATCCAAGCCCTAAACCCACAACTCCAGTCTAGCCATAAGAAAGCAGCAGAAAACTTAAATTGCGAGACTCTTGCAAAATTCCCTGCCAGTATTCTTCAAAACTGTCAAGATCTTGGAAAACAGTGGAGGAGTCTAAGAAAGCACAATGACCAATGTCAGTGTGGAGCCCAAACTGAACTCTGAGACCAAAAAAGGATAAAAGTGGAAAAACTGATGAAATCCAAATAAATCTGTAATTTAACCAACCTCGTTTTGGAGACCAGATGGGATTCTGAGATCAAAAAAGGACAAGAGTGTAAAAATTGGTTAAATCCAAATAAAACCTGTAGTTTAATAGTGCTGTGTCAATGTTGATTTCTTAGTTTTGAGAAATAGCTATCATTTTGCAAGATGTTAGCATGAGGAGACAGGTTGAGGGGTGCAAGGTTAATACCTGTGCTCTCTGAAACTCTTATGTAAGTCTAAATTCTTCCAAAAGAAAACATTTAAAAAATACTTTTACTGAGTGCTCCAGATTTCTCAGTAAGAAAGGTTTTATGAAACAGGGAGCATTTCAATTTAGTGGTTAAATGAAAAAGGCTAACAGATTTTTCAAAAGATAGGAAAAAGTATTCTAAAATGGAATAATAGGATTAGTAGAGTAAGAATGAACTACTTGTGGGACATAGCAAGCTTTCCATTTTATTGTGTGAAATTCTACACCAATTAAGCATAGCTTCTTCTGTATTTCCTTTGCAAAATATCTTTTGCATTATTTCATCTATTTCCATCTTGTGCTATCATTCCTCTACTAGTCTAAGCTTCCTAGGGGCAAGAATCAGACCTAAGTAATGTTTAACATGGTATCTTATGCAGAGTAAATCCACAAATTTGCTTAAAGAAAAAACCTAGAAGGATCAAGCCAGCTATAGGTAAGATCAGGCCTTCACAGTTAATACAAGGAACACAATTTAGTTTGGAAAGTAGTGGAGGGTCTCAGGATGGTTGGACATAGGAATGATGTGATCAGAATTAAAGTTCAGGAAGATTCATGACACTGTAGAATTTGGACTTGCATGAGAGAGACAAGTTAGTGGCAAGAAAATTGTGACCTACTGCTATAGTTCTGGTTAGACTCTTTAGAAGGAGATGCCTCAATGAAAAGAATTGTGCAGGAAAGAACCCATTCATGTTGGCTACTAAAGTCTTGTAATACACATTTCTGTTATACCGCTTATCAATCATTATGCAATGCACTTTTCATACATTGTATTGAGCTGACTCCCTTAAATGTGTGAGAAGGCCAGTAAATCATGGATTCATCTGGAGGAGACTCATAGCCATTCATTTTGTGCAGACTGTTTGCTACCTTGTATGACTCTCTTCCATGTATTTGTTAGGGCAAGCAATACTAGATACCGTGAGAATGATAAAAATTTCACATGTGCGCTACGTAAAAAGTAATCTCTAAGCGCATCACAGATCAATGATAGGTGTGGGCAGCAGCCTACACTAAGGTGCCACCCTTGTCTACATTCCAGAATTACTAAACAAAGAAACAGAAAGAACATGAAGAGGACATGTGTCATATCCTCCTACCTTCCTGTGCCGAAAACTAGTTATATGGTCATACGAAAAACCAAGAGGTGGTGCTTAGGGGTGAAGTGGAGTAACACATTCTATTTTTTTTTTTTTTTTGTCTTTTTGAGACAGGGTCTCACTATGCAGTTCAGGCTGGCCTTGAGCTCACTTTGTAGCCCAGGCTGGCCTTGAACTTGCAATGATCCTCCTGCCTCAGCCTCCTGAGTGCTAGGATTACAGGCGTGCGCCACCACACCCGGCAGTAATACATTTCAGAAAAGGCAGAATATGCATATTGGTGAGTCCTAGTAGTAGCTCATAGTTTCTGTTTGTTTATGTTTTTCCTCAAGTAGATTGTTTGTTTTTGCATATATGATATCCCCTCAACAAAATGGTAAGCTCCTTGAAAGTTAGGATTAGATCTCATACTTCTTTAAATCTACTATTTAAAAGCTACATGGGGGGTAATATAAGACTAGGACCTTCATGGTAGCCAGCCTCCAGGATGGCTCCTGATGTTCCTTGCCTCCTGATTTTGTATCCTGTGTCCTGCTCTCCCAGAAAGTATAGGCCTGACCTGCTTAAGCAATAGGACACAGAGGGAGGAGCAGAGTGTGACTGCAAGGCTGGGCCATGAAAGTAATTATGGCTCCTGCCTTTGCTTTCTTACATGCTCTGGAGGAGGCCAGCTGCCATGTCATGGGGATGCATAGGCAGCCTGATGAAGAGGTCCATCTGGCAAGAGATCGGGGCCTCCCACCAAAAGCCAGCCCTGACTTGCCAAGTCAGTGAATAAGCCACATTGAAGTGGATCCCTCTTTCACCCAAGTCAAGATTGTGATGCCTGATCTTCAGAATTGTCAGAGCATTTTTACTACAAGATACATATTCATCTATTCATTCATTTACGAAACGTCTTTCACTTTCTCACAAGATATTGCTCCATGATTATTATAAACCTTCACCCACCAAAGAGATAATGCATTGGAATCTTCTTGCATGGCAGCTCCTGTTGTTTGGTGGGGATAGCTAATGTTATTTCCAAGTTTCTGAGATTGTTTCTGAGAATAAAGGATGTAAGGTTTTATCCATCAGTGATCTTGCCAGGGAAATGGAAGCAGTGCCTCATGAGCTGTGTATTTCTCATTTCTGGTGTAGGTACCCTAACTCTTTCATTGATTAAAACCCAAATCCTCAGTTAGGAGCTCTAGGCTCTTAAGTACCATGTGGCGTAGGTAAAGACCTCAGAACTTCCGGCTTGACAAATGACATAAAGCAAATTGAAGCTAGACGATTTTTGGCCATAAGACAATCAATTAATTTGGTTTTGTTTATTGTCTACTATGTGGCTTATCCTATGTAAGGATCCGTATCAGTTGCTGCAAATCATGTAGTTTTCAGCTTTTATAAGAGACTAGTTCTCAGCTCAAGTCTCATATTTTTGTAATTGGATTTTTCTAGAACCAGAATCAAGGACAAAAATATTTGTCAAGTAAGTGCTAGAATTTAAAAGAAGCATGTGATTCATTTTACTCTATCAAGGTTCATTTATATTCTCAGCAGAGGCAAGTGGCCTGTGTTTGCTAAATGTATAAATTTTCAGGTACTTGCAAAATGTCAGGATCATAAATCTTTTTTAGAAACAAAGCTTATTTATTTTCTCTAAAAACTAAAGTGTTGTTTCATGGAAAATAGAGAAAAGTTCAAAAAAATTAGGAAAAAAAACCATTCATGATTCCACCTACAGCAGTTAACCATTGTTTTGCTATTATATAAGTTAGAAAACTCGTCTAACTGGGAAAATATCATATATACAATGTTGTTTTGATATCTTCAGTTATCAGCATAAAAGTATATTTCCTACATTACTACTCTTTGCAGATATTTAAGATTGTTGCTTATTATATCCATTTATCAAAATTTGCTAATCTATTTCTTTAATATTAAGTTATTTTCATGGAGGGAAAGAAGGTGCTAAATTACTATGGGTCTTCTAATAAACAAAGATATTACTATTACAAAGTGAAGTTATTCATCAGCTCCTGGAATCTTAAACCTGCGAGGTTGCCTTAGGATGAGTGGATTACAAAGCTTGTATTTCATAGAAGAGGAAAACAAGTCATAGTTTCCTGACTTGTCTAGGATTACCTGGCCAGCCAACAGTTTATAGCCTCATGTGTCTACCAATTACAGAAATGTCAAAAGGCTAAAGCACTTTTCTTTAGCAGGTCTTCAGCAGGATGACCCCTATCTATTGACTTTGTTGCTGCCATATGTGAGGCTTAATGACGCAACAAAAAATGCCGGAGTGTCACATGACTGTGGACTTGCCATTGTAAAGGGTTTGAGTCCACACTTACAGGGGAAGAGGCCTTCCTGCAAATCCTGTCTGTCACATGATGTGGAGCACCACCTAGATGACTCTCCTTGAAAGAGGAGCAATTGCCTCCCTTTTGGCTGAGCCTGACCCTATTTCCATGTACTGATATGTACAGAGCTGGCTGGGATTTTTCCTTATCCCTTCAGTTGGCTTTCAGCAATGCATATTGGTCTTGCCGAGGTGCTGTTGGTAATCTTTGGAGATGGCAGGCATGTTTCCTTGGACCCCTCATTGCTCCCTCAAGTGAGCCGGGACGAGGTAGGATATATGAGCCATGCTCCACGCTGTCGGCTGGCGTCCAGCCTTAGGAATAGAGGCTGTGACTTCTTGGGGCTTCAAAGATTACACATCAGAGCTGAAGCACTGACCCCAAAATATTAGATAGTATCTCATTTGTGTTATGCAGATTACTCTTTCTGCACATCCTTCTCTTTGCATACAGCAAAGGTGATTTCAGGCCTCCTACCTAGCCCAGCTTATGGCACTCACGCATTTCCCCGTATTCCCCCACCACTCTCACAATCATTCATCCTCAAGCCACTCCCTTCTTCCTGAATGAATAAAACCTGGGTTTTGCCTTGAGTCCAGGCCTGTGTTCTGGATGGCCATCATCATGGCTGGACTTCAGACCCCTTGGCTCCCCATAACTACAAACATATCTTAGTGTCTTTATTCTCACCATGGGTTGCACTGGAAGTGGTAGATTGGAATTAACCCACTAGGATTCCAGTAATATTTCATGGGATTACAAATACAAACTTCCTAGGCCATGACGAAGACTGGGAAGCGCTCTCTAACGTGAGTCAGCTGTGCTTTTTGCCTGACCTGTGGTGTAAGCAAGTGCAGGATAAACAATCATGTTTCCTTGGATCTTGGCTTTCTCAGTTTTCAATGAAGAAACTACCTTTATTAATATTTTCAAGCTCTAACCTTTTACCTTTTGCGTCTGATCTTTTTTGTTGATTTCATACTCAGGGACATTTTGAATTTTGTGGGTCAGAGTTAACAATGAAGAACTCACAGAGTCTACCAGTGGGACAAGGGTCATAACCCACTGCTCAGCTGTGAGGGTGAGTTATTTAATGACGATATGTGGAATCCAAAGCTATCTGACTGAAGAAAACATTTCCATCACTACCACAGAACACTTAACTCTCTATACTGAAGACTCGGGTAACTTGAGAGTAACTGAAATAGATTAGCAAGTGAATTGTAACACTATCTGTGGGAAAGACTTGACTATAACAAGGCTTTGTTCAGTTTTCTCCATTGTTCAGCTCAGCCTGAATTACCTCTGATGTGGTTTCTTCTATTTTGACATAAGCATATTGTACTAGGTAGTATTTTGTAAAAGCGGAGCACAGTATGAATGTTTTGAGGACTTCTGGACTCTCCGGAGGTCTCTTTGCTACCTTATATGGCCCTGGGTTTGGGCTCTTTTCTCATTGATTCTTTGAAATACTTCTTTTTGACTGAGGAAAGTCATACTAGCCAATGTTAATACAGCAAAGAAACATGGGGCTTTGGTGATGGATATGGCAGGAAAGTACAACATTCCTTACTGTTCCCATTGCTTATTGGTTCTATAACCCAGCCTAAATTAACAATGTTGGCGTGTCAGGGATGGAGTGAAGAGAAGGTAGCCCTGGATTTAAAATGCTACAAATTCATCTTTCATTTAAATCCTAAAAGGATGAAGGAGTTGATACTGGAAGAATTTAGGGGGAGGTCGGTGGTATGGGATATTCTGTGATGATATGCCTCACGTGCAGTGGGGCAGACTGCATGCTATTGGGCTCATTAATTCATTACATAACTGTTTATTGAGGTCCTAATATGTACAGGGAAAGGACAAAAGCTCCTGCTCTGAAAGAGAACTTGCTTCTGGTCTAGGATTCTTAATATTGAAGCCAGATTGACAAGGGCATCTTTAAGTTCGCTTCCTTTCTAAATTTGTCCCGTTTTTCACATGCTCAGGGTTAAAAGTAAAGAGTCAGCTTTAAGTCTTCCTCCTTTTTCCAGAAGTTTCCCTCCAAAGAGAAAGTTCTGCTGACTTTGCTTTCTTATGTACATAGTACCTGATGCTCTGACCATTGTATGACATGCTTGTTGCTACAACCCTGGTTAAAACCACCATTGCTGTGATGACCTAACTTCCTAATCCTCACCTACAACATTTTTGAATGCAGGGATCCATGATCACCTTGAAATGATCGCAAAATGTATGTGTGCAACTTCCCAGATGACAACATCAGAGCTTTTATGAAGCCAGATGAAACCAGTTTGGAAACCACTATATTTTATTTACCATTATATGATTGACAGGAGGATGTCTTGAAAATAATTAGAATAAAAACACATGAAATTATAACACTGTAACAATGTGCCTTACTGGATGCTTTCATAACCTATGTGCTAATGATGGGTATGCATAAAAACCCTCCTTGTAAAGACCAACCCTAAATACAAGAAAGAAGAGAGAGGAGAGCAGAGGGGAGGGGTGAGAGGAGAGAGAGAGAGAGAGAGAGAGAGAGAGAGAGAGAGAGAGAGAGAACAAAAATATAATGAGAGGGCTGGGGATATAGCTCAGTGGAATATGCGCCTGCCTAGCAAGCGCAGGGTCCTGAGTTCGATCCCCAGTACTGCCAAAGGAAAAAAAAAAGAATGTTAAATCAAAAATATAATGAGAGTGTCTTTCTCAGCAAAAAAAAGAAAAACTTAGAGAGCAAGTGATAACAAAGCTGGTAACTAATGTTGTTATGTTAATAATACTGCTAATACTCATAATTACTGCATGTAGAACTTTTCATTTGAAAGTCTCAAAGTGCTTTATAAACATTAATTAGTGACATTTCACAACACCCTAGTGAGACAGGTAAGTATTAATATACCCATTTAATATCTTTAGATAAGAGTTTCTAAAGGTCATATAACAAGTTGAGAATAGGAACCAAAGTAATGCTTGGAAACCCGCCTTCCTTCCCTAAGTCCACCACCTCTGCTGGTGCCTGTGGGTATGTGAGTCCTCTCCAGAACTGACTCATGACTGCGGAAATGTGGGCTGATGACGTATTCATGATACCATGAAGAAATTCAGTATTCTCTGGTGGCCTTGAAGGAGTTGCTGAAACTAAGAGGAAGGCTTATTGCTTTGCTTTTATTTTTATTTTTTTATTTTAAAGAGAATTTTAAAAAGAACGATAGCAAAATGCCAGCAACAATCAGAACAGATCATAATCCCTTCGCTGTTTATCTCCCATCTTTGTCTTCCCTGTTGTGGGTCTGACCTATGGTCCATTATTTTGGCCCTGTTTTATCTATTGCCTCTCCAGCTTTCTGTCAAGGACTTATGTTCTAGTTCCAGTTCTCAATTCCACTAAGTAACTGTGACTCCCAAGTTTACAAGCCTCCCACAGCCTCACTTTCTTAATCCATAGAATGAGCATAATGGCTTGAGCATCTCTTTGCTTCCTTTAAGCAATAAAAGAATTTGATTTAATATGGGAAAATCCTTTGAGAGGATTCTTAAGCATCTTCACACTGGAGATAAATAAGGTAAAAGAGTTATAGGAGAGGTGTTTTGCCACGGGAGAAGAGAGCCTCTCAATGTTCTGTCATTAAAAATGGTCTGGAATAGGTTTTGTGTCGGTTTTTCTTCTCTTCTGAGGCTCTCTTGATGATGGTCACAAGCTTTACCTTTCTTACGGACAGGTGTGAGGTTGGACCCTGTTCTCACTGGGGATTTGTGAAGAGTATCCTGCCTGGGAAAGGACCTCTCTCTTCTCCTTCACCCATTTCTGTTTCTGCTTCTTTAGGAACCCCTTTGTCTCTCCCAGGGAGTGTCAATTCACATCTTAATCACTTTGTGTGTAATCTCATTAGAGATTAATCCCATTTGCCAGAGTGTCAGTATCTTTCCTGGTACAGAGGCAGGGATTCCTATCACTGGATTTGGAAAGTCCATCTAGCCTGGACTAGAGCAGTCATAGCTGAGTTTTCCTTTGACTTTTTGAAGTTGGCACTGAAAGAGACATATGTGGATTCTTTAAACCTGTCATATAAAATCCCTACCAACTTTGGCTCTAGAAAGAAAGGACAGAATTTTTTTTTCCAATTTTTTTCAGTTTAAAGGAAGCAAACATTTTATTCACATACAAAAACTGTACAATGATCTTGAAGAATTAACCTGGCGATAATGTCCTCTTTGGACCTTTTTTTATTTATGGGGATAAATATACTTACAATAAACAAAAGAACAAACAAACATAAAATGTACACATACAAGTAAAACACTTGTCCTCCCTTTGTTTTACTTTGAACACTTGCCTTTAATGGTTCTTGTCAGTCAGTCCTGAGATGGTGAAGTTCCAGTCCACTCAATGGCATTTAGTGTTTGAGGGCTTATTTCTGGGAGGCTCGGGATGGACTGCATGTGAAGCTTGATAACCTGGGCAGCGGTCAGTTTTTGCAGGCCATGCTAATGCATATGACTCCATTTGTGATAACATACACCACTTGTGAGAAACAGCTCCTGTGGAAAGCCGTCTCTCTCTGCCATTCTGCTTCCCTCCTATGCAACAGATTCAAATGTTCATGTTCTTAAAGTGATGGGGGAGGGGGCCAGGGGAACAGCAGTCATTCTCATTTGATGGTTTGAAAAAAGAAAAGATGTTGGTACCACTCACTGACTGGCTAATGAATAATCAGATTTCACAGCGTGAGTGCTGGGTGGTAATTTGGTTGCACGCCATGCCCCAAACCCATGGAATAGTGCTTCATTAATGTGAAGACCTGTATAATCAAACAATTAGCAGTCTCTCTGCAATGGAAGCAGCTTTTCATCAGCATATATACTTCACTGAAACATGAGTCCCAAATCGGTGGATCTGACAGCAACTAGACTTACATTAACTCACGACAACCATAGCATGGAGGGAAGCATTGATTCTTTTGCTCTTGCCTTGAACTAAAGATCCAGACAAAACTTGCACTTTAGCACCCCTTAGTGATGGCAGGCATCTGCATGATATACAGGCTTAGGTATATGCTGTTTAACTTTATTTGTATAAATTTCAAATTTATAGCTTCCATTTTTCCCCTCTCATTTTACATCTTTTAGTGTTAAGGAACTTGGAAAGACACAATATATTAATAGGGAAAAAGAGGAACTTGGATCCTTCTTGAATTTTGCTTATTTATGTCAGTGATTTGTGTTATGTTCATTCTAATATAGCTGATTAGGCTCTTTGGAGACTTTGTGCTCGTAACCATGGAGAAAGGGTGCTGTTTTATGGCCAGATCTTTCATTTGCTTTTTTTTTTTTTTAATTTTATTTTAAAGACAAAAGAGTGGAGACATATGAACCAGAAAAGCCATAAACAATACAGAAAATACAAAGTTATACAGAATATAGTAGGGAATTAGCACTGGATGTTGTATTACATAGTTAACTTCACATTAGTTAACTCAAAAACATTAAAGGAAATACCAAATTATAGAGAAGATAGTAGGGAATTTGCACTGGATGCTGTATAATATAAGGTTATCTTCACTTCTGTTAATACAAAAACGACTGAGGAAATACAGAATTATAGAGAAAATAGAAGGGAATTAGCTCTGGATGCTGTCCTACATAATGTTACCTTCACCTTTGTTACTCAGTTACACAGATGATGGCCCATTTGATCATTCAATTTTTCTCCTCCCTCATCTCCGTTGCCCTACCACTCAATCAGTCATCTTCCCTGTGATAATAACTGTACTCCTGGGTTTATCTATATCCTTGGACTC
>PVLD010037105.1:0-10503 GCA_004027595.1 Dinomys branickii
TATAATATAAAGTTATCTTCATTTCTGCTAATACAAAAACGACTGAGGAAATACAGAATAGAGAGGGAGGAGGTTGCCGCTCCAAGCACACCCCTGGCCCACGCCCTCGTTTCGGCATTTGTAGCTTCAGCTTCGGAGACCCATTGCCCAGCTGCAAGGGGTGGGGAACGGTAATGCTGGAGCCACATGGTCTGGACCCGCCCCCACCCATAGCACGACGACAGGGTAGAGCCGGGCGGTCCGCTGTGAGCATATGTGCTTTCCCACCTCCAACCATGGCAGTTTGTATACACCCCTGTATGTTATAGTATAGTCTGAAGCAGCTATATCTCTTCCCAAGGTGAGAGTCCAAGGATATAGATAAACCCAGGAGTACAGTTATTATCACAGGGAAGATAACTGATTGAGTGGTAGGGCAACAGAGACGAGGGAGGAGAAAAAACGAACTGATCAAAAGGGCCATCATCTGTGTAACCTGAGTAACAAAGATGAAGGTAACATTATGTAGGACAGCATCCAGAGCTAATTCCCTTCTATGTTCTTTTCTAGGGTTTTTAACATGAATGTATGCTGGAATTTATCGAAAGCTTTTTCCACATCTATTGAGATGATCATGTAGTTTTTATCTTTGGATCCATTGATATGATGTGTTACATTAACTGATACGCAAATATTGAACCATCCCTGCATTCCTGGAATAAACCCAACCTGGTCATGGTGTATAATTTTCCTTATGATTTGCTGCATTGTATTTGCTAGCATTTTCTTGAGTATCTTTGCGTCTATATTCATTAAGGAGATTGGCCTATAGTTCTCTTTCTTGGTTGGGTCCTTCTCAGGTTTTGTTTTCAGTATAGTACGTACCTCCAGAAATTAATTAGGGAGAATTACCTCCTTTTCAATTTCATTAAAGAGTTGGAAGAGTGTTGGCATTAAATCTTCTCTGAATGCTTTATAGAATTCTGCTGTGAATCCATCAGGGCCTGGGCTTTTCTTTGTTGGTAAGTTTTTAATGACATTTTCAATATCATTAATTGATATTGGGTTTTTCAGTATTTTTGTATCTTCCTCATTCAATTTTGGTAATTGTACATTTCTAGGAATCCGTCCTTTTTTTCTGAGTTTTCTATCCTATGGGAGCAAAGATTTTCAAAGTAAGTATTAATGATCTTTTGAATCTCTGTGGGATCTGTAGTGATTTCATCCTTTTCATTCCTTATTGCATCAATTTGAGTTCTTTCCTTTCTTTTTTTGATAAGGTTGGCTAGGGGTTTATCAATCTTATTTATTCTTTAAAAAAAACAAACTCTTTGATTCGTTTATTTTTTGTAGAGTTTTCTTCGTCTCAGTTGCATTAATTTCTGCCCTGAGTTTTAGAATCTCCTCCCTTCTTTGGGCTTTTGGTTTGGCTTGTTCCTCTTTAAAAGTTTGAGGTGTAGCATTAGGCTATTTACTTGCTCTCTTTCTGTTTTCTTTATATATGAATTAATTTCTATAAATTTCCCTCTGAGGACTATTTTCATTGCATCCCACAGATTCCGGTAGGTTGTATTTGCATTTTCATTTGTTTGTAGGTATTTTTTAATTTCTTCTTTAATTTTTTGTGTGACCTATTGGTTATTCGGGAGGTTGTTGTCTAATTTCCAAGTGTTTACGGGGTTTTTGGAGTTCTCTTTGTCATTAATTTCCAATTTCATTGCACTGTGGTCAGATAATATGCATGGGATAATTTGAATTCTTTTGCATTTAGGTAGATATTCTCTATGGGCTAGAATGTGGTCTATTTTAGAGAAAGACCCATGTGCAGCTGAGAAAAATACGTATTCTTATGTAGTGGGGTGGAACAGTCTCTATACATCTACTAAGTCCATTTGTTCACACCTTTGGTTCGAGTCTGTTGTTTCTTTGCTGAATTTTTGTCCAGTTGACCTGACTCTTTGCATCAGAGGGATGTTTAGGTCCCCTATTACAATAGTGTTATCAATTATTTGATTTTTCATGTATGTTAAGATTTGACTCATAAAGTTTGGTGCTCCAGTATTTGGTGCATAAATGTTTTGGATTATTATCTCTTCCTCTTGCAGCTTTCCCCTACCTAATGTGTAGTGGCCTTCTTTATCTCTTTTGATTGTTATTCGTTTGAAGTTTACATTGTCTGCAAACCTAATAGCTACCCCTGCTTTTTTCTGGGAACCTGTTGCATGGAGAATTGTTTTCCATCCTTTAACTTTCAGCCTGTGTATTTCCTTTTGTGTAAAACGTGTTTCCTGTATACAGCATATCATTGGATTTTGTTTCTTAATCCACACTGCCAATCTGTTTCTTTAGACTGGTGAATTGAGGCCATTTACATTAATGGTTATAATTGTTATGTGTTGGCTTATCCTTGTCATGCTATTTACTTTTTGTTGTTTTTCTGCTTTTCCTACGTGTTTACTTGCTTGTTCTGCTTGTATTGTTCCTTTGTATTGTTGTTCTTGAGATTGTGGTCACTTTTTCTCTGTCTAGAATATCTTTTAGTACTTTTTGTAATGTTCATTTGGCACTCATGAAGTTCTTCAGTTGTTCTTTGTTGTGGAAATATTTTATTTCTCCATTGAATTTGAAGGATAGTTTTGCAGGATACATCCTTCTGGGTTGGAAGCTGTTTTGTCTCAGAATCTGTAATACCGCTCTCCAAGCTCTTCTCAATTTCATGGTTTCTGTTGAGAAGTCTTCTGTGATTCTGATGGGCTTTCCTTTGTAGGTGATCAGTTTCTTTTTTCTAGCAGCTTTTAATATTGTGTTCTTTTGCTGGATGCCTGGGATCTTGAGTATTACATGTCTGTGTGTGGTTTTTTTTGAGTTATGGCTCATTGAGGTTCTACATGCCTCAATTAACTGTACTTCAGTATCTTTTACTGTGCTTGGGAAATTTTGTGCTATTATTTCTCTAAATATTCTTTTTGTATCATTTGTGTTGCCTCCTGCTCTCTCACTGATTCCTATTACTCAGGTATTATTTCTTTTTGCCTCATCTTGCAACTGTTGGATTGATTTTTCCTGGATCCTTTATGACTTTATGAGTTCCTTCCTTTCATGCTCCCTAGCTGCCATGATCTGAAATTCTATCTTCAAGATTTGAAATTCTATCTTCGGCTTCATTGAAGCAGTTTTGCAAGCTTTCAGTGGAAGTTCTCATTTCCTGGCAATCTCTTTGAGTCTGTTTCATTTGTTGTAATTCATTCCTAAATTGCTCATGTAACGTTTCCATTTGTTTCCTATGTTCTTCTATTCTTTTTTCTGTTTCTTCTCTGTATGTGCGGAGCAGTTCTTCCATTATTATTTTCACTTCATTTTTTGCCTGAGCGATTATTTCTGTTTTAATCTCTTCTATGGCCTGATGGAGTTGTTTCTTTATTTCGGATGCAATCATTTCAGAAATTGCAGGTATGTGGCTTCCTAGTTCTCCTATATCATTGTTTCCAGGACTTGTTCTGGGCGGGGTTGAGTTCTGAGACTGCATTTTGCTCCTCTGACTTGTCATTTTGGATGTCAGGTGAATAGTATTGAGGTACAAATTACCCAGGCCACTCACCCAGCAAAGGTCTGTTGCAAAGGCTGCTCCAATGGCTCCCTCTCTGCGGGAAAATGTCCCTTAAGCTTTCTACCAAGAGTTCCACTCAGAAGGCCGCTCAGATGCTGCTTCGTGGACCAAGCTCCTTCCTGACCCAAAGTTCCAGGAAGGAGCGCGGGCACGCCTCATCTGCCCAGAGTTCCTGGAAGGCGGGCTGCTCAGATGCTGCTTTGTGGACCGAGCTCCTCCCTGACCCAGAGATCCAGGACAGAGCACATGCATGCCTCTCCTGCCCAGAGTTCCATGCAGGGAGTATTTTTTAACAATTTAAAGTGACATCCATTGAGTTATTTTTTATTTAGGAAACTTTTTTGTTTTACCTTTATCCAATTTTCATTTTTTATAAGCACAAGCCTGCAGAACATCACGGTCGCACTCCTCATCATGGGTTGGGCCACATGTCTGGCACGACTTAATCTTTTTATCATTTTGCCTTCCTGTCTCTCTTCATTCTCTCTTGGTACTATTCCACGTTGCCAAAGATCTATGTCCCTCTGTCTTATTATCTTCCTTTCATTTTCTTCTTCATTTCTATTTTAGGATTTCATATAAAATAAAAATTATGTCTTACACTTCTCCTCTGTTTCATCTCACTTAACATAATGAGCCCAAGATGAATGCATTTTATGAAAATCAGTCAAGATCTTGTTCTTCAGGACAGATATATAGATATATATCACATGTTATCAATATTTCTGTTGTTAGACAAGGAACCTACTTCATAATTTAGCAATTACAAATTGTGGTGAGATATATGTGGGTATGCAAGTATAACTAGGATGTGACATATAATTTTTTCAAGGGTATTACCCATAAGGGGAATAGCTGGGTCAGATAGAGTATGGTATTTTTAGTGTCTTGAGTTTTCCATAGTGTTTCCTGAAGTGGTTGTAGTAATTTAAATTCTCACCAATAATGTAAATCAGCTGTCATCTCCAAGCTTTGCCATCATTTGTGATCATTTGAATGCGTGACAGTAGCCATTCTTTCTAAATAAGATGGAATATCAGTGCCATCTTAATAGACACAATAAAGAAGAGAGACCCATGTCTGTATTTTCTGGCTACAACAACCACTGATGCTTCCTGGTTTAGGACATTTCTGCTATATGTAAATCTGCTGCCATCTAACCTTTCATTTCTCTTGTCCACCACTCAGTATTCTTGATATAGCCACAAACATCTTAATCAACACAAATTCATAGTAGGGAAAATATCAGCCCAACATAAGGTTCTTTGTTATGAATCATTTTTACACTTGTTTTTCTTCCAGCTCACAATATTCTCTGTGAAATATTCTGTGTTTCAACTGCCACTCTATAGTAAACATCATAGGGCCAAAAACATTCAATACATTTTCCAGTACATTAGAGTCAATTTACTTCCTAAATTGACCCTGAAACAAAGGGCTAGCCATCCTTTCCCATGGCCTCTGGGATGCACTCCAGGGCTTCCTGCCCACTGAAGGAGAAGTAGAGTGAAATTTTTATTTCATTTATTACATATTTGAGAGAGGGAGTCAGTAAGTTGTCTAGGCAGGGTCAAATTTGCAATCGGGCCCTAACCTTCCATAGAGCTGAGATTACATGCATGGCACCCTGTCCTGAGGAGGACCCTTTTTGAGGTCATAGAGTGGTATAAGAGAATCTTATAGGACTGAAGTAGGAGAAGACAAAGGGCTGATAAGTTGGCACACTCGGGTGGCCACAATTTTGCACAGCTTCTCCTCCTGCCTTTTCACCATCCAGCACACCAGGTGAGGCAGGATACAGTGTGGGCACTCTGGTGTGGGAAGCTGAGCCTGCACCACACCACCAGCTCAGCATCCCCAATTAATGCCCCTCCCCTTAGGGCCCATGACCTCAGAGACTGGGATGGGCCACAGAGATCAGGTGAGCTGAGACCATGAAACACTCTTTAGCCAGAAGCCTAGTCCAAACTCTACTCCAGGGTTTGTGACAGGCATTGCCCTCGTGGGTGAGCCATCTCTAAGGGATACCACACACAGGGCCTGAGGAGTTTTGATCTTCCCCCAGGGTGTGGACCAGTCCCTTGCGAAGACATAGTCTAGCTCAGGGACAAGTGAAGGATCCTTGACCTCAGGAACTGATCTGAGACCCTGTTTCTAGTCACTGGGCTCTGTGGCTTAAAAACATCTCTAGAGACAGAGGGTGGTTCTACATTTCCTCTCAAGAGAAGCCAATTGCAGGCACACTGGGACCCAAAGCAACTGCTGGACACAGCAGCACAGTGGAGCCGGCTTGTCCCAGGCAGGTGGCTGGCCTCCATTGTCCCCCTGCCAGGGCTCCAGTATCAGCTGCAGCTGCAGCCTCGGGATCCAAGTCAGTGAAGCAGGCAAACCTGGCCCATGTACCTGGCTCTGGGTCTCTGCCTGCAGAGCTCTCAGGACAGGGAGATTTCCTGAGGTCCCCTGCTGTCCTGACCACTCATGCCAATCGGGTTAGAGGTATGGGGGGGCACTCTGGGCATCTCACTGCTCTAGAGCCTGGATTAAGGCTCCTGAGAAGGCCGGGATCTGGGATTAGTGAGCTGAGAAGAGACACCCTGTCCTTCCTTCCCTACCAGCTGCCCCATCCTTGCATGCCCCTTACAGGATCCAAAATGAGTCAGAGGATGTGTGTGAGTGAATACTCTTGGTCATCTTATCTGTTCTTTCTCTTTCTCCTTCTATCTTTCTTTCTATCTCCCTTATTTCTTAAAACAACAGGTCCTCATGTACTTTAGGCTGTTCTGGACCTCACTGTACAGCCCAGACTTGCCTTAAAATGCCAGCAATCTTCCCATCTGAGGCTGAGTGCTGGAATTGCAGGGATGACCCACCACACCTGGCAGTTCTTTGTGGGTAGAGAGATGAACTCACACACACACACACACACACACACACACACACACACACACACACATACCATGAGTTCACAGGGTCAGATAGGACAGCTTGGCTGAATTCAAGCTGCTGACCAACCCGAAGAAGGGAAGAGGCACAGTGAGCACACAGAGGGGCCCTTGTCCAAGGCACACTGCATAGGTCTTTGCATGTTTTTCCTGTCCCTTGTAGCCTTGACTTTTACGTTGCACAATCCTGACCAGGGGCCTGGGGAGGGTCAGGTACTGGTCAGGTACTTCTCAAGGCATTGCTGATAAAAGCCACCATTCCTGGATTTTGCATAGGGTGGATCAGCCCACTCTCAGCGGGGGGTAGACTGGTGGACATAAGTAGGTCCCCCTGCTTGCGTTCCTCAGCCATCCTCTTCTTCCTGCAACACGTGTCAGCCCAGCAACTGCTCTGCACCTATGGCCCTGCGTCTTCTGCAGCTGTGCCTCACACTGCTGTGGGCTCTGAAGACCCAGGCTACAGACTCCACCAAGGAAGATTTGTGGAGACCATCGCTGAGTAATACTCCCATACAGACAGGCTTTCATGATGACAAGGTAGGTTCTAGAAAGACAGACGTTGGGAGGAGTTGGGAAGAGAGACAGTGATAATAGAGCTTTGGGGGTGGTGGGCAAATGAACTCAGTGTGGGAGGACTCGGGGAGTCCAGGTCCTGGGTATGTGAGGTGCAGACATGTGTAGTCCCTCTGCTCAGACAAGGAAACTCAGTTTCTGGAAGGCCCAGCAGCTCCTTGGGCAGGGCCACCCCAGCCCTGCCAGTTCAGGCTTAGCTCACTGCCCCCGGTCTCTCCTGGCTGTGAAGGACTCTACCTCCTGCAGCTTTCTCAGGACAGCCCGTGTCTAGGCTGCACTACCCAGAGACTGGCCCCAGGTACCAACAGGGGCAGCTTTGAGGGTGTGGTTTTTGGCTGTCGCTGGACTCTGCTTGTCATGAGCCCCTTGCAGTTCCAGGGAAAGTGGAATATCATAGCGTGGGCACAGAACACCTTTGTGAATGAGAGCATAAGCAACACGAACGTGATAAGCAACACCTTTGAGCTGAAGGATGACCGCAGCTACATTGTCACCTCCCTCTGGTACAGGTAATGGTGCCAGGGCCTCGGGCCAGAGTGGCTGAATGGTGTAGTCACCAAGGAGTGAACAAAATGAGGGAAGCTGTCCTTCATCTCACTGCTCTGCCCTGAGCCAGTCTTCCTCCCTTCCATGCTGCTTCCCTCCTGCTCTTCTTTTTCCCTATTTCTCTTTCATTTCTCTCCCTTCCCTCGCTCCCATTCTTCCTCCTTCCCTTCCACCAACAGTCATGGGTTGCTGAAGCACAAATGGCCTGTAAAACAGAAGGAAAAGCTAGATTAGGGCCAGTGGAGCTCATGAGGAGCCCCATAGTCTCTCCTCTAGGGCTTGTAAGGAAGTGACCTTCAAGGAGCCACCCCGCCTGTAATCATAGCAGGCTCAGCTGCAGAGGCTGAGGTGGGATAATCACCAGTTTGAAACCACCCTTGGCAATGTTCAAAAATACAATTCTGGGAGGTAACTCAGTATTAGCTCTGTGTTCAATCCAGAGTACCATTCTCAACTGTGCCATCAGTGTCAGATTAATAGTATCCCTTAGTTACTGCACACTGATCAGAGCTGCATCTCCCAAATGAGTGTATGGCAAAGGCATAATGAGAAGAAGCAAATGGAATGATTTCACAGCTCCAGGAGGATCAAACCCTCTCACAGAATTTGAAATTCTCTCAAGGCTAACATCAAGAACTTCTCCGGGTGGCCTGTATTATTTAGTTATCAGAAGAAGGAAGGAAAATACTCAACAAGGGTGGAACTAGGCAAGCACTTCCCCAAGTAAACTGTTAAATTAATCCACCCAGGAGTGAGATGCCTGAGGCTACAGTCTTTATCTAGGTGAGGTTGAATCCAGGTCTCCTTGGCTGTGGTCTTGTCTTATCCTTTGAGGCTTCCCAGCTTCAGCTGCCAATACAGGCCTCAGTAGGAATTAGTGATTCACAGAGGATCACTTACTATGAGTCTGCCACCCATTTCCAGAGACGTGGCCTAGGACTTGGACAGATTCACAAGTAAACATGAAAAACCTATTAGGTTAATTTAAGTCCTGCTCAGGGCTGCTGCGTAGTGGTCTCCATCACATCAGCACTATCAAAAACGAAGATACATGAAACACCACTAGGGCTGCTGGACTCTGAGTCAAAGGGCCACAATTTAAGATGTAAGCCAGCCATCAGTGTGGCACAGAGCAGCACCTGATGAACAGCACGTAGAGCAGCACTCTCAGGCCAGGTCTGCATGTATCTCACTCAGAGCCAGGGCCTGGCATGTGGCTCCTAAAGGGCCAGATTCTGGACCCAGGTGCTACAGGGAATTGTGGGAAATCCCCAAGGTGAGAATGGGCCCTCACTAGTGGTGGGTGACAGAGATAGGACAGATGAGGAGACAGAGGTGGAAGTGCTGCCTCATGGACCTACAGTGAATTCTGGCTGGGGTCACTGGCTGGATTTGAATTGGAGCATTCAATTTTGAGAGGCAAATGATAGGTGGTAAACCACGGATGCTATACTGGCTGAAGGAATGGAGTAGACTCAGGAGAGTGGACAATTTTAGGTTATGGGCTAGGGCAGTGCTTGTCATGGAGCAGACTGGAAGTACACAGGAAATTGCCAGGAGAGATGGGAAAGAGGAGCAGCAAGATAAAAGCAGGGGTTACTTCCTTGGATCTGAGGCACAAGAGGACATGGTGCATCCCGGAGGGAAGATTAACACACCTGGCACGACTCAGAGGGGAAAGTTCAGGAGCACAGCTTTGGGCCAGGCCAGGCATGGGCTGGGTTGGCAAGGGCCACAAAAACCTGTTGCAGCAGGTGCCCAGCTTCACACAGTCCAGAGAAACCAAGCCTTTGTCTTTTCTCTGTTCACACCACCATCTTATTCTCGCAGTGACTATGGCTGTTTTACCCTGAAAGATAGACTCATTCCAAGTGACTTGCGTGGCCAGTATACCATGGCTGATGTTAGAGGTGAGTCCTGGGTGAGAAAGGCCTGGGTTTGAAGGTCAGGGACGGGGTTCCTTTGGAATGGTCACAGGCCTCCCTGTTGCACTTCACAGATGGGTTTGGAGGGGAGCCCCTCCTGACTGGTTGAGGAGGAAGGGGACAGTCCCTTCCTTCTGGTCAGGAAAGGATCACCCCTTGGATTCCACACTCCAGGTTACCAGGGATTACAGGACCTCACCATGAAGGTTTTAGACACCAACTACCGTGAGTATGCAGTGGTGTTCTACCAGGCGACTGTTAACAACAAAAAGTACATCGAGTGTGTCCTCTATGGTAGGTCATCACGCCATCCCCTCAGGGACCTGGTTCTTAGTCACACCTGTGGGAGAGGGCCCCATACAGGAAGAAAGGTTCTCAAATTCAAGATCCCCTCTCATGGGAGGTCTTTCCTCAGATCCTCCATGGGACAAGAAACTACATCCTTGTTCACTCATTGAACAGTATTTATGGAATGAGGATGGGTTTGTGGCCCACATGTGTTCTCACAGTACTGGGTCGGGTGAGGCAGAAGGATTGGAAGTTTCAAGCCAGCCTGAACTACAAATCAAGACACCATATCATAAAAATGAAAATAAATTACAGCGTTCTCTTTGTTTCCCACTTATCACTATCTTGGCCACAGCAAGGACCTGGGAGAAGAAACAAAAACTGTTGGTGTACTTCTATTTCTTGACCATGATTATGGACTTCCATCCTCAGAACATTCACTTTGTTGAAATCAAAAGTAAGATGAGCTGGGGTGAGGGGAAGGCGATGTTGGGTCTGTCTATGTCTGCTGCTGCCCCACCAAGTAAAATTGGAAAGAGACACTGTATCCTGGTCCAGGCTGGGGAGTAATGGTGCCTATCAGCCCCCAGGGGACCCAGTTTCACGTCCATTCCCTGACAGTTCATCAAAGACCCTCCAGATG
>PVLD010037106.1:0-10498 GCA_004027595.1 Dinomys branickii
GAGACAGAAATGTATGTATGTATATATGAATATACATATATGCAGGAGGGCTAACATGGTTCTACTATTGTATTATATCACTTAATGCTAAGGAATAATTGATGACGGGTTATTTGATCAATCTTGTATGTCTGTATGTGTTATCCTGAACACACACTTCGAAGATATCAATATGCAAAGCAGCAACTATTGGTGGTTTGTTGTTGTTGTTGTTGTTGTTGTTGTTCTTTGCCTGTTTTGTTTTCTGTCTTTGGATGTTTGGTTTTTGTGTTTTTCTGTTGTTGAGAGGATTAATGGTCTGACCAATTTTGCATGTCTGTATATGGGTTCATATATTTACACTTCGAAGATATCAATGGATAAAGCAATAACCCCTGTTGAGACCATGTCACCTTGTCTATAGATCAGTTGTGATTGTACTATTTTTATGCTAATTGGTGTCTGTTTGTTAATATGTTTTTGTACTTTTATTTTTTCTTAAAAATAAAAAAATAAAAATAAAAATAAATTCCTTTACTCTTTTTGATATGGGTTTCATCCCTTGGCTCGGACATAAAAGTTAAGATAAAGTTTTTAAAGTTGCCTCTGACAAAATTCCCCTACTTTAAAATAAGTATTTCATAGAGGAAGTTCTGGGCACTGGATGTAAACTCCATAAAGATGCAAAGCCCTTCCCAGGAATCTGCAAGTCTCATGCTATTTTTCATTCCGGTTCCAACAGCTTGTCACGACGGGCACTGAGGGTTCCCACCGGTTCATGGCTCCATTTCCTTCCCTTCCTGATAAGAGCTCAGTTGCTACATCTCTTTAAATGAACTCATCTCCATATTTTGGGGTGCAAATTTCCACAGTCACCCCAATTTCCTGGTGGGTTCAAGACAAGTCATTGATTTTCAGTTTGTCCAAATTTTCCTAACTGCATGGATAAGAGTGAAAATTTGGAAGCTGTTAATCTGTCCAAGCTCAAGCCAGAATTGTGTGATATGGATGTTTAGGAGGAATAATACAGGGGTGCGGTGTCCTCTTTATACCAGGGGGTACTAGATATTAACACAGTGGTCACTAGTGATATTACAGTAGGTCCCTTGGATAAAGCAACAGTGGCAACATTTACGCTCTGTAAAGTTACAGTTCTTCATTTTCCATCCTCTATGTTTTAGAAGCAATTTGCTACATCCCACCCATACCAAACAGGAGATAGGAATTAAGCTCTTTCTCTTAAGGAGAGGCTATTGAGTAATCTAACAGAGACATGTTAAAAACATCATAATTAGCACTTTGGAGGAGAAAATTTGAGTTTTGCAAATATTCTGTTTATGCTAAACGTTTCATCAGCTAATTTTTGCATTCATTGATGGATCTTGTTTGCAGTAATTACTGTGATGATGTTGTCATGGTGATTTTCCACTTACACTATTCCTTTTGTTTTTATTATGTGGAATTATTCTGCAAAACAATCTGTACCTATTCACTTCATTTTATGTATGTATGTATGTATTATGTAGGTAAAGACATGAAGACCTATCTTCCGAATAAATTTAAGCATAAAATGCCATATTGTTACTTACAGCCATGATCTACAGACCCTATTCACCTTGCATATAAAAGCTGTGCACTTATTGAAGACCAGCTCTTCATTTCCCCCATTTCTAACCCCATTAACTAACACCCTCCTTCCTTCTCCATGAGTCTGACCATTTTGGTATCTCATGTAACTATAGTCATGCAGTCTGTGTCTTCTGTGCCAGGCCCATTTCACTTAATTTGGCATCTTTAAGATTCATACTTGTGTGTAGAAAAATTTCTCCTCTTTAAAGATTATATATCATTCCATTAAGTAACTTTTCTTTTAATGAATATACACCGTGTGACTGCTGAATCATATGTCACTTCTTTGATTTTCCAAGGCACCTTGATTCTGTGTCCATAGTGGCTGCATCATTTTATCGTGTAAGGTTTCTGGTTTCTTCACCTCCTTGCTAGCACTTACCATTTGTTTTATTAGTGGTAGGCATCCGACACGGGTTTCGGCTTGTGTTCTGATGGTTCATGATGTTGCACATTTTTCATAATCTTATTGGCCATGTGTACCTCTTTGGAGAAATGCCTATTCAAGGAAAATCATATTGCTCATTTTAATTTGGGCTTGTATTTTGCTATTATTCAGTGTATGGTTTTCAAATACATGCTCACATTACAAAGGTTGTAGTTTAATCCTTTTTGTTTTTTTGTTTGTTTACTTTGTGGTAAGAAGCTTTTTAGTTTGAATGTAGCATCCAGTCTTTTCTTTTTTCCCTTTGGCCGTTGGCCTGTTACTTGTGTCACAGTCACGCAGTCTCTGCCCAGGCCATTGTCATCTGGTCCTTTCCTTTTGTTTTACTGGAGTAATTTTACAGTTGCAGGCCACATGTTTAAGTCTTCAATGCAATTTGGACTGACTTTTCGGTGTCAGAGTTCAATGCCACTCTTTTACATGTGCTTATACATCTCAGTATCACTTTTTGCAGAGACCACCTTTTCCCCATGTTTTATTCCTGGCATCCTTGTTGAAGATCATGTGATAGTTTATGCATGAATTTACTTCTGCACTCTTTATCATGTGACTTCCCTTTTTGCTATTCAATTGTTTAGTTACATCAATATGGGTTTTCATTACTACCTTACCTTCTGATGCTCCAGGATGTTCCTGATGTGTCTCTTTTTTTTCTGGCTTAGCCCTAGGATCATTTCTCACAGGATCGGTGCGATTTTCTGCTGGTCTTTTCAGAACTAGATGTGCTAGCTGATACTTGGATGTCATTACTTCTAGGCTCCTTCAACATACAGAACAGAGAAGTATGCTTGTGTATTTATACACACTCAGATATCCGTATTTATGTATCTATTTTTCTATATCAAAATTTATGTACATACATAGATATACAAAAGCAAACATATTTCTCATGACTTCTGCAAATCTAGCCCACAGCTATAGGAGTTATCCATGTTCTTCTCTCATTATTCTTGTTGACAATGAGAGAATTTTTCCCAAGTTGAAGATTGTAATCATTTTTTTCATTACATGTGCATAGACTAATTTAAATTCACTTCCATTTATTTTGCATTTCTTACTGTCTAGCTTTCAACCCCTGTGGCTTGGATTGTGATACTGGGATCTTGGGTGCAGTGGTAGGAAGCAGCAGATTTGATCATCTGTGTATAGATGTAAAATTAACAGCGGGTTGGAGTTTGGCAAAGGGTGTGTTGAGAGTTTAGAAAAATGAACACAATCCAAGAACCCTCAGACATGGAAACGGCAGAGCACAGTGCATGTGGCTGCTCTTGAATGTGTTGTGGTGACTTCCATGGCTAAGCCTGGCCCCACATGAGGTTGCTACAGGGGTGGTTGGTACACAGTCGTAAGTGGCAGTGTACATACGCTACTGGGATGCTTGTTCTCTAAAATGTTAAAAACTAGACTCCATAGGGAAATGTGACGCACAGTCCAGTAAATATGTGAATTTCCGTTCTGAAGACAAAAGTAGAAACAGTGATCTGGTGAACTGAGTGCTTGGAATGTTTCTATCAACCTTGGTGACTCGTGGTATGCATGCCCTTGGTTGACTTATGATGAGAACCCCTGGCTCCTTTGCTGACACCCCCTCCCCAGCTCATGCTTCCCCTTTGGACAATTTCTCCTTGTGGCTTTGAGAAAGTACATCACTTTCCCTGGCATAAAACTACATTCTCTGTCCTCCTCTTCCTCTGCACACATTCTCCTCTTGGTTGTAGAGCTCTGGTTTCCCTGGGGCATGTGCCAGCAGGGTGAACACATGAACACAGTCTGATGACAAATGACCTCACGTGTGCCTGAGATAGAGAGTGCATTGACAAGCAATAAAACCGAAGAGGGCACAGGAACAAGTCAGCTTTAGCACAGGAGAAGTTATTCTGGGTCTCGAGGGCTGAGCTGTATCCTCAGAGCCTCCCCTGGAGCAATAGGTTTCTGTTAACCAAAAGCCTCCTCACACTAAGACCTGAGGAAGGGTACTGAGGTCACAGTGAAGATTTATTGTAAAGCAGTAGGGAGTTTTGAACACGTGGGAAGAATTGAAAGAAATCAATGGCTCTGGTTAAAAGTTCCTTTCAGGTCTAATTTTTGTGACTTAGAATAATAACAGTAATAAGTAGTTGGTAGAAAATTACCTGGCACGGGTGGAGAGAGAAAGAACTAAAGTTATGTCTGGCCTGGGGAAAGTCTGCACAAAGTATCATGTATTTGGAGGGAAACAGAGGTAATGGGAAGGACATCACCTACCTCTCTCTCTCTCTGCTCCCCATTTTTCCTGTCTAGCCCCTAGCAACCACCACTGTACTTTGTATCTAAGAATCTGACCACTCTAAGTACCACAAAAGTTAGAATGATACAATATTTGACTTTTAGTAATTGGCTTACTTCAGTTAATGTAATGATCTTAAGGATTATCTGTGCTGTACTAAGAATCAGAATCTTCTTCCTTTACCAGGCTGTATAGCACTCCAGTGTATGCATAAATCACATTCGTTGACCACATCCATCAGTAGGATTTTGAGTTGTTCCCATCTTTTGGTTACTAGGAATAATAGTGCCATGAATATAGGTATACAGATTTTCTTTTAAGACCATGGTTTCAATTATTTTCATTTCATAACCAGAAGACTTCCTGGATTACATGGCAATTCAAATTTTAATTATTTGATATATCATGACACTGTTTACCCTAACAACTGTACCCTTCATCATTCTCACCAGGCGTGCACAAAAGTTTCCATTTATCCACAGCCTCACTAACACTTGTTATTTCCTTTCATGGGTATGAGAAGGGATCGATCCCATTGTAGTTTTAATTTGTTTTTCCAAGTGGTTAAAGACATTAATAATCTCTTCAAGTAAATATTGGTCATTTGTATATCTACTTTCAAATTTTTGTTTAGATCCTTTGTCTACCTTATTTTTTTGTTTATTGTTAGATCTCATAGCTATTAAATGGCTAGTCACATAATTCTTCCTGACAATAGTTCCTAATCAGTCCTTCACAGGTATGACTATTTACCTATCCTGTGCACATGTAATGGTGAGCCACCCAGAAGGAAGGAGCAGAAGTCTGTGGGGCAGACATAGCAGAAAGTAGAATACCCTAGAAATGCATGAAATCACTATGGGTGATAACTGGTAGTTGTATTTTCTTGTGGATGGTGAAAGATATGCAGGGTGAGAAGATGTAAGGAAATCTAGATCAAGAGCAGTACAATTATACTAGTTCTAATCCTAGAAATGTAAACTTTGCTACCTAGCAGAATCTTTTTTCTTTTAAAGATACCTAAAGCAAAGAGGGGTACTAATGCTGTTCAACACAAGTGAATACTGCCAGCCAGAATACATTATCTATAGACTCAGTGAGGAAGTCTTTGTCCAGGTTCATTTGCCTGCATTCTGTCCTCTACACCAGGGCAAATTTAGTTGTGGTCAAGTGAAGCAGTGGTACAGAGACTGGGAACCCTTTCTGTTGGAAGCCGTTCCACAGCCTGGACAGGGACCTTCTAGCACACAGAGCTTTTCTCAGCATCTGTTTCCTTGAGGTGAGAGTTCCTTCAAAGGAATCTGGAGATAGGTGGGGCAAAGTGTCAGATTCAGAGAGGACAGGAAGATTTCCCCTGAGCGTTCCCTTCCTGCCTACCTTTATTACCATGCTGACTTCATACACAATTCCCTGAAGAAACAATGCAGTGGCCACTTTGTAATTGGGATAATTTAACTTAGACAGGGGAAGAGAAATCTCATATTAAGTATTTAAGAAATCGTGTTAGGTCTCTGTACCTGTGACAAAATACTTGAGAGGATTTTGAGAGACCTGTTCTGCAAACACTAATAAGGACAACAGATTTTTTTGAGAGGTTTCATTTATTATGGAGTTTTCAATCCATAGTCACATGAACCCATTGCCATGGTGTCTGTGCCATGGTGGTACCTTGTGGCAGATAGTAAAGTTATGGCAGCAGCGAAAAAGCAGCAAAGGCACATAATATCCACTTTGAAGTGACCTAACTTCCTTCCCTGGGTTCCACATCTTTACAATTCCACCGCCTCTTAACAGGTCCATGAGCTGGGCATTAAGCCTTCTCCAGATGGGCCTTCGTGGGTCTTTCCAAATCCAAACTACAAGATAGATCAAATAGAAAGCTGGAACCTTTCAAGAAGTAAGTTAGGAACTTGGAGTGCATAAAAATCTGCATATCAAAATCAGAAGGAATTTTAGGAGGTTCTTCCTTGACCTAAAATATAACAGCAATAAGATCACTTCTGCCTATGTACTACATCTCCTCAAAGCTTTTCTTTTCATCTTCTTAGGCCATTTGCAGAGAGATGATTTATGCATTAAATGTCTCATTCATCCCCTGACGCCTTAGTCCCAGGTCACCCTTAAGAGGAGGTGTGCTCTAGGTATTGGTGGATGCATGAGAAAGCACCCAATAGAGCAACCACTTTGTTCTTCCCATGAATTAAATAAGAGGAACTCATGTAAAAAAATTTTTCTCTAGCTCTTAACACTTGGGGCCTCAACTAGGAAGAAAGAAATGGCTGGACTTGATTCCAGTAGTCAGGCTAGAAGCATCTAGAAGCTCTTTCCTTACATACTTGGTGTCCGTAAGGGGGATTCAAAGGTTAGGACTGTCAACATGAATCAGTCGGGCATGGTGGTGCATGCCTGTAATCCCAGCACTCAGGAAACTGAGGCAAGAGGATCTTTGCAAGTTCCAGCCCAGCGTTGGCTACAACGTGAGCTCAAGGCTGGCCTGAACTGCATAGTGAGATATGCAAAAAACATGAATCCTCACGTGGTTTGGTGTGGGACACAGCACAGAATCACAAGTGGGCATTGTATGAGCCTTAGATTTAAAGAGTAATTTCTAAATTCACAAGACAGAGCAGCATCTCTTTTGTAACCTGGACTTAGCTGCCACTTCAAGTCCCAGAAATCCTCTGTTAGTTTAAATAGTTTCAAATCTATCCAATTTCACATGGGGGGGGCCTGGACTCCACCTCTTGACACATACTGGGTCACAATATTTGGGACCAGATTTTCCAAACACCTCAAAGAGAGGCCTGTGCCCCTACCCAGAATGTTACATGAAATACAAACTGGTCATTCATAATTAGAGATATTGTCTCTGATGTGTATTTTTGCACAAGTTCTTTAAGAATTTGGGAGAAGGAGGCATATTCCAGAGGCTCCAGTGGATGTCCCGGCCCCTTCAGGTGATATCCACTGAGATTGTCTACGTTATTGTCTAATCCCCCCAGGAGAGTTCAAGTGGAAGACACAGACAAGAACTGGTATTATTCCCTTGAATGTTATTTGATCTAAAAGATAAGATATAAACAAGATTGAAATTTTATATGAGCTTGTTCGTCTGGAGAATGCCGCATTTCCTGCTAATGTGTGAGCGGACTGATGCTGAGTGTCTATGCTCAGAAGGGTCTCCTCACTGCTTCTGTTCTGTGCTTAGTATACTGAGTGACTTTTGTGATAGCAACCACTTAGCATAACTTACTGGAACAATTTTTTTTTGACATAGGGTTTTACTATGGAGTTCAGGCTGGCCTTGAACTTACTTTATAGCCCAGGCTGGCCTTGAACTCACAGCAAACCCCCTGCCTCATCTTCCTGAGTGCAGGGATCATGGGCGGGTACACCGTGCCTAGCCTAATTTTCCTTCTCTTTACATGAATATTCTTGAGCTTACTGACCTCATTTTCCAAGTTTTGTTTAATAATTTCTTCAGGTCATAGTTCCAGACCTGCATCCATTCCCTTTCCCTGACCAACTGTTCCCATGATGTGAAATAAATATTAGGCTGAATTTATAAATTTACAGCCTATTTGTTAACTGGTGCTTCAAATGGAATAAAATGAGCATGGGGAATAAAGCATTCCATATGGGGTTACATATTTACAGCGTGTGAAGGAGGCAGAAAAAATAACAACAAAAAAGCTACACAAAAGTCGTAACTCTAGCAATCAGGGTCTGTGAGACCCTTGGTGGAAGAGAGGCCCCCATCAGTCTATGCAGGGTTGTAGCATAAGCAAGACATGAATTAATGTTGTATTAAACCACAGACCTTCTGGGGTAAGTTTGTCAGCATAATGTAACCTAGCCTAGAATAATGCAGAACTCACTACAGAGGTAATGGGCTAAAATTGCATTAAAACTATTAATGGCATTAATTTAATAATCAGGTGGCAGGCAAAATAGAATTGAGAGACATAGGTGCTTATATTTTGTGGCATCAAAGTCCAGGGTTATCTGCTATCTCACTAGGTTGGGAGGTTTCCTGAGCCAGTCGCTTAAGGAAATGGCTATGGGAAATAGACTCAGTTCTGAAGTCAGTTGTTATTGTTTGCAGCCAAAAAATGCCACAAGAACTAAATCATTCAAGAAAAGAACTGACAGTTTTACAAGCAAGGACAATAATTGATGGTAATAACACATTTTGAAGATTAAAAAACAAATGCAGAGAAAAAAGATTTAGAATGGTGCACAGCATTTATCACTGAGAAATGTGTCGGAATAACACGGAGGGTAGTGGAGGAAGCAGGTGAAATGGCTTTAATATTACCCGAAATGTTTTATTTGTTACAAGGAGGATAATGCATGAATTGATTTTTTAATTAGAATAAATACAAAATTTCATGACACACCTTTTTATTTAAAAAATCTAAATTGTAGATGTATTATTCGAGAAAGAAAAAAACGGAGAAAGAGAAACGATATGTGGGAGCAAGAACAAGAACTTGAGTGAATTTTAAGATAGCCTATAATATTTGTTAACTTGTTAACATACTTCAACAAATATATCAAAGGCTTGTAGCCTTCCTGCCTCCGCTCCAGATAGCTTGAAATTACTCCTTTTCCTGGACTTTAAAGTGGAACGGAAGACATGAGAATGACAAGACAAAGAAATAGATAATTGACAGCCTCTTCAAAGTGATCGTGTGCGTGGCTGTTTGTAAAAACATCTCAGGAGACGTTTTTTCCAGCTGGTACCATGGAGGGTGTGGAAGAGAAGCAAAAGACGTTTCCTTAAGAAAAAAGCAAAGACATTTCACAGAACTGAAGGTAAAGCACCTGGGAAAGAAGTTTGCCCAAAAGATGCTTTGAAATGCAAGGAGGGAGCTCATCTATGAAAAAGCCGTGTGCTATCATCAGAGGCATAGACAGATGTGCAGAATGGCTGGGATGGCAAGGAAAGCTGGCAGCTTCTCTGTGCCAAACTGGCATTTGTCATCCAAATCAGGATGTGAACAGTGTGAACCCCAGTGTCCGCAAGGTGTTGCAGCTTCCTTGCCTTCGCCAAATCCTCAGTGGTACCTTTGTTAAGCTGAACAGCACTTCAATTAGTATGATAAGAACTGTGAAACCATACAAGGCACGGGGTACTCACACTTGAAGTCAGTGAGTGAACTAATCTGCAAGCATGGCTATGGCAGAAATGATAAGGTGCGAATTGCCTAGATGGATCATTCACTGACCGCTTGATCTCTTGGTAAATACGGTATCATCTGCATAGAGGGTCTGATTCATGGGTTCTACTGTTCGAAAGTGCTTCAGAGGCAAATTCCTTTCTGTGACCCTTCAAATTACCATGTCTATGGGTAGAACGAAGAGAAAGACCACCCATTTTGTAGAAGGTGGACAAGCTGGAAATAGGGTAGAACAGATCAACAGGCTTATTGGGATGAACTAAGGTATCTGCCATGGTGCTTTTCTGATTTGTGAGTTAATAAAAAGTATCTTAAAAAAAAAAAAGATCTGAGGAGTAGCACACACATAAGTCTTTTGGGGGTTTAGGTGAATTAAAATTATGCCTTTTCAGGAATTAAAATGATCATGGGATACAATTAGTTTGGAAAGCAGATCATCAATTTCATATTAAATATGTACTTACAATAACAATCAGAAATTCCGTCCTAGTTCTTTATCCAAAAAAATGAAAATATTGGTCTGCAAAAATAATGCTTCATAGATATTGTTAACTTTCATTTCTTATAGCCCTAATCAAGAATCAACCCAAATGCCATCCACCAAGCAATAGATACACATGCTGACATGTTTACATAATGTGGTAATGCTGCCGGGCGTGGTGGCACACACCTGTAATCCTAGCACTTGGGAGGCTGAGACAATAGGATTGTTGCAAGTTCGAGACCAGCCTGGGCTACAAAGTGAGCTCAATGCCAGCCTGAACTGCATAGCAAGACTGTTTCAAAAAGACAAAAAGTAAAATGTATGTATGTATGTATAGAGGAATATACATGAATATACATATGTGCAGGAGGGCTAACATGGTTCTACTATTGTATTATATCACTTAATGCTAAGCAATAATCGAAGACAGGATATTAGATTAATAGTGTATATCTGTATGTGTTAGCCTGAACACACACTTCGAAGATAACAATATGTAAAGCAGCAACAAG
>PVLD010037108.1:0-10497 GCA_004027595.1 Dinomys branickii
CTCCTGTCTTCTCTATAGTTTGGTATTTCCTTTAATGTTTGTGTGACAACTAATGTGAAGGTGACATTATGTAGTACAGCATCCATCCAGTGCTAATTCCCTACTATGTTCTGTATGGTTTTGTATTTTCGATATTGTTTGTGGCTTGTTCTGGTTCATGTGTCTCCACTCTTTTGTCTTTAAAATTAAAAAAAAAATTAAAAAAAAAAGAAAAACTCTGTTCCCTCTGAGGCTTTATTCCCTGGAGGCTATTCCCAGCAGAAAGGCCTTTTGCATCCCTCCAGGCCTGCAATTCAGCTAAACCAGGAAATACCAACCACACCCTATGGATCTGCAGCTGCCGCACCCGGAGGCCATCCACACTGTGTCAGGGAGCCCTTAAAAATGTTTTTCTTTAAGTAATCAATTTTATCTTTGAACGAAATATGCATCAAAAGACCTAAATCTTTGGATCCCTTTTTAAAATTTATGTATAATTTTTAAAAATTTTGTCAAGGAAAGAATGACAAATTGAGTCAGATGAGAATCTGGGGTGATTTGAACAAAGCTTTGTTTTTGACTCTGGTTGCAGCCTCTGCTCCCTGGCCTCAGGAAGGGCGAGCTGTTTGTCTTTGTACCGGTAATGGGCTCCCTCGCCCGCATTCTTTCCCCCTCCCCAGGCGATACCGGCAGGCGGGCCGCGCAGCAGAGGCACCCAAGTTTTCACTGTCACTCTGGGCTCCCACTCTGGCCAGTGAATGTCTGGGTTTTTCCCGAATTTCAAGCACAGGCACTGGTTTGAGCCAAATGAATTTCCAGTGCTAAACCCACGCACAGCCTCACTGCTGCTGGTGTCGTAGGCGGTGGCAGCAGGAAAAGCCAGGTCGTGCTGGTACTCATTCCCTCCCATTCTGTCCCGGGCACATATGTTGATAGTTAGTGGCATACACCAGTGGCTGAGGCTAGGCCAAGTGCATGGACACACAGGCGGCTGGGAAATCCCTGCTGTGTCTGCCTAGAACCAGAACCCGGGACTCTCCCTGAACCTGGTTGCCTTCCCCCCACCCCTGTTTGGTGGTGACACCACTTGAATTTAGCCATGTGCAATTTAAAATAATTTTTTCCCTTTTCATCTTGAGCAAAATTAGAGGGTTTAAGCTCTGTGGGCAGGACCCGTGTTCTGCCCTCTTTGTCCCACTTGGGTTCGGGACTTTGAGTTTAAAGTACATTTTTCAGCTGAACTCTTTTTGATTGTAACCCCCTTTTAACCACAATCCAGAAAAGAAAGGTAAATACAGGAACGAAGAAAACAAACATTTTTATATACATCTATAAACATCTGCAGTTTTTGAAATTGTTCATTTCATTTTGAACTGCTAACAATTTAATATGCGTTTCTCCTTTCTGTCTTTGCTTAAGATTATTATTTGTAACTATTGTTTAACGTCAGTAGACCTCCATGCCCCACTCTTTATGCCTGATAATTGTCAATATAACACCGCAGTCCTAAGTACTGATGAACCAATCTGCTCCCTCCCCCTGTTGTGTGCAAAATTTTGGGGGAGCATCCACTTGCCTCTCTAATCTCCTTACCAGGGGTTCCTGGTCAGGCACCAAATGTGGGACTTGGTGGTCTCTCAGTGCTCCCTGGGAGAAAATGGAAGAGAATTTAGAAAAGAAAGATGAGAGACAATGGCTGGGTTCAGGTGGATTTGTCTTTCACTTGATAATCAAGCGGACTACTTCAATAGTAGGGGCCTTTATTTGACGTTCTTGCAAAGTTAGTATGACAAGAGGTAATGACGCCTACTGACTACCGACTGTAACTGTCCAGGCGGGATGTCTTTCCGAAGACTGAGGTAGTGTGACTGCCTGAGGCACTCTGGCTCTGTCCCGTCCTCACACATATGACCAATTTCCAGCTCCAGCGGCTCCCAACACTATAATTAAAACCTATGCAGTTAAAACTAATGAAGAACTAAAATGTTGCCACATTAAATTTTATTTCCAATTCTATAAATCACTCTTAACCCAGGATAGGTGACAAGATTTCTTTTTAGAAATAAATGGATCAATATATGCATAGTATAGTACTGCCTAAGTCCAGACTTTCTACAAGAGGCTAGAATTATGATAATTTATTCAATATTCAATGCACCTTATAAGATACATATTACTATCACCTCTATTTTAAAGTAGAGGATACTGAGACACAGAGAGTTTGAGTTACTGTGCCTAGAGCCTCACATCTTCCTAAGTGGAATAGCATGGACTCATATTTACCAAGGTTAGCTTTCACTGTCCTCTTCTAGGCTCCTTAGAGATGTCTTTCCCTTTGAATACCACCTCCTGGTTTGATCCTTTAACTACATCTATTCTAGATGACTCACAAATTTACAAACCTCACTTTCCCAATAAGTAGTTATAATTTTTCTCCATGGTGTCAGGACCTCTATTTATAGTCCTGCTAATACACAATGGAGAAAAAACACAAGACCTATATGCATAGTGTCTTATAGCTGATAAAGTACTTCCATGTATTCTGCCCAATAATGTTCTCAAAAGCCTTGGAAGAGAGTGTTATAATACCTATTTGACACATAAAAAAATCAAGACCCACAGTTAAACAGAAAAGGATGGCTGTGACTATAAGTCATATTTTAGAGGAGAAAAAATTGTCTTCCACTAAAATTAACTAGAATGTGGTGGCTTAAACAACTAAAAATACGTTTTAAGAATTTGAAATATTGTAGCATGGACAAGGGCTATAATAAAGGGTGTGGTTGGCAATAATGGAAAATGTATATTGTTTAAACAGAGGAGGGTTCTCCATACACCAATGAAGAAATATTATTTATGAAGGAACTTCAGAAAGTAAAATAATCACCCACTTCAACCTGACTCTATTTATAACAGGGAGAGACTGTCTCATAGTAAATTTCTTGGTGGTGGGGCCTGCATCTCATTCCCCATTAAATTATGTGAAAATTGACATTTAATTTAAAGCCTACATGAAAGTTTTTCTGATTGATTGAGTCAGGGATAGTAAGTACCTGTTACTGTGGGAACCAAGGACAATTTAACCAAAGGGAGAAGATATGGTATTAAACTGAGGAAGAATATGCACTGTGCAAGCCATACAATCTATGTCAGAATCAAATGGAGTTCCCATTATAAACTTTACTCATTGTTATTGGTCATTTGAAAATGAGGGTTCAATGTTGGGAGAGATTTCAATTTTTTAAGAGAAACAAAAATCTTAATATTTAATTGTCAAAGAAAATGAAAGTTTTTAAAATGTTCATTTCTTGTTCAAACAACTTCTCAAAAGAAATTCCATATTAGACAAGTGAAGCAATCAATGCACACTCAACTTACAAAGTATGGAAGTAAACTGTAATTTTTAACACACAAAGTTGCAATGTTTGTAAAACTCTCAGAGGAAAGTCAAACTCTGGGCAAGAAACTTGATGTCATCCGTCCTGACTGCTTGACTTTGAGTATGTCTTCCAAGGCTTCATGTGCTGGTTGGTCCCCAGGGTAGCAGTGTTGGAGGTGATATGCCATATTTAAGATATGGAGCCTGGTGAATTGTCATTAGGTTTTTGAGCACATGCTTCCAGAAGGGATTTTCATTCTGTTATGGCCCTTGATTTAGTTCTTACAAGAGAGTTTTTATAAATGAGCAAGACCAGGTACATCCCAGAATCTTGCACTTCATGTCTGGCAATTATCACTTTCCCTTGCCTTTATTTTCTATAATTATGATGTCATCCATAATGACTTCCTCACTAAGTAGAGCAGACATTCTTGATCCTCCAGGGCACTGAGTTAAGTATTTCTCTTTATACTATTTATCAGAATGAAGTCCTTCACGGTAATAATAATAAACGTGTTAATATACCAGGAGATGAGGCTCAGTGCGGAAGGGTGTTTATCACAGGGTAGGACAGCATGAAGTCATACTGGCAAAAGTTGAGAGTCTTGGCAGCAAAGGTAAGGGTCTCCAACTCTTTATGTTAATTTCTATATTTTCAACGAAAAAAAGCTTAGACAGATTAAATTTAGCATAGCTTCTGCAAGCAAAATATTCATGAAGTGACCACTATGGACCAGATGAAGCCACACCTTCGTGGATTACACAAAACCATTTTTTGACCCTTGATCACTCTGCCCATGTATTCTGCAGCATGGTCACAGCCACACACCAAGTCTGACATGATGTTATGCTTTTTATACACCCAATGTAGAACAGTAGAGTCATCAGCTAATCAACTGGTCTGATCATGAATGAGGTTAATGCTCAGGGACAGAAAGTAAGACTGAAGAATCATCTGGTCCAAGGAGAAGTTATGGACACAGCCAGCAGAGCTGGTCACAAGAAAAGTTCACAGCTACCATATTGTGGAATACAAAAAGAATGCACAGTGTCACTCTGAAAATGACTCCTTTATTGCAGGCTAGATCTGAAGAAATCCAGTGCATTGCCCACTATACTGGCAGAGAGTAGTTGATCAGGTGCCACTTGGGGAAAGGATTCATAGTATAAGATAGAACCACAGAATGACCGAAAAATTCCACTTTAGAATTTACAGTGCTATCCTCCCATGGTCAATAGGTGAGATATACTCATGGGCAACAATCATGGAGAGGGTGAAAGCTGGACAAAGAGCCCCTAAAAAGTGTAAGCTCAGTCAAGGAAGGACATGGAACCTACCTTTTGTGGTGAGAAACCAGAACTTGTGACTGGCTGCTTTCAGAGGCATTAGGATTTCAAAGTGCTTCCATAAGTCCAGCAATCAGCTTGAACATCTGCCTTGCAGACTACATACAACAGAAGGCAGTGACCTGCTTGCTTTCCCTATATACTAACATGAACGAGGACATCCCTTGACTTAGACAGTTACCACAACCATATGGACAGTGGCCACTGGAGCACAGCTGTGGGCACCTCACAAAAACCACATAGATCTAGGTGGAGAAAATCCTGACTTAATGAATTCTAAGATTGTAGTTGTTTAAAATAAGCCATGTATTGAAAACTAGACAGGAATAATTTGGGGAAGGAGGAGATGCAACTTTTTTTTATAAGTTTCCTTCATTTTTTTCTTCATTTTCCCCCATGGTTTGGGTTTCTTTTTCTCTTTTTTTGATATTTCTTTCTTGCTTTTCTCCTTATACTTTTTAATTATTATTATTATTTTTTACCATTTTGCTTCTTTTTCTTGTTTGATCTTTCATGGTATATCTGTCTAATACTATTAATTTTTTCTTTTACTTCTTAATAGGATTTTTATCTTTCCTCCTTTTCACCTTGCATTGATTCATTCTTCAAATTTTTCTTTTCATTCTTCAGTTCTCAACCCCTTGTACTAATCTTTAGATAGTGAGCTATTACTAAATAGTGAGCTATTTAGGTGTGTGCTATTACTGTAAAATGCTCTCTTATTATTGGAAGTACATCCATCTCATTTAAGATATTTACTATGTATCAATATTTGATTTGTGTTGGTGTTCACATAATAACTATAGGTTTCTATAGTTAATGGCTGTATATTACTGATTCTTAGGTTATGACAATATTCAGTTTTTCTTTAAACCTGTTATTATTGCTGAGTTTGTTGCTATCACCAGGGTAGCATAGTTGTTACTATCAATTGTTTTTCTCTCTATGCCAATGCTTGAATTGCATTTGTGTGAAATGTACTACAGCCTCCCTTCCCAAATCAAAAGAAGTAACTGAAGCTTGAAGCAGAGGAAAAAATCGATTTTGAGCCATGTACTGCATTCATCACTGAAAAGCAGACCACAAATATTAGGTCTTCATAACAATAACAACCTCTCCAACTATAATCAACTGACCAATTACAGAAAAATAACAGAAAAGAACAACAGAAATGGGAAAAAAGGCACTAACACGTCTCCAAAAATTTCCAACACCACCAAAGCTGATTCATAGGGCACTGAGTGGGAGAAATTTAAAAGCCACACATCCAAATTATTTTTAAGAATAACAGAAGATAGAGCTGGGCGTAGTGGCACACGCCTGTAATCTCAGCACTCTGGAGGCTGAGACAGGAGGATCATTGTGAGTTCGAGGATCACTTGAGTTACAAACTGAGCTCAAGTCCAGCCTGAACTGCATAGCGAGATCCTATCTCAAAAAAAAAAAAGACAAAAAAAAAGAATAACAATGGATATAAAAAAGAGATTAATAAGGTGCTGAGCAAGCTCAAAGAAAATGTAAGTAAACAAATAATGGAAGCTAAATTCAAGATGGCTGACAAAAGGAGGGGCCACACTGGGAAAGGACAGAAAGGACCCACTGGAAAGAAGATGTTTTTAAATGAGGGAGGGGCTTTAACAAAAACTGAAAAAAAAGACAAGAAAAATTCAATATACACAGGTGAAACTGAACAAATAGACAACTGAAAAAAGAAAATGGCACTGCTGCAGTGGAAACACCTTCCCTCACCTCTTTTCTCTCCATGGAACAGCCAGTTTGATTGTGAAGTAAAAATTCTGAGAGTCCAGTTTAGTACCCCAGAGACCAGATTCCTGAGACAGCATGTACCAAAGCACCACACAGTCTTCCTCCAAACACTGGGAAAAGATTGATTCCTAAATTCTCTGCTCCATTGTGTACTGCGCCTGGATAGCCTCTGCACCATACAGATGAAGGCCTGAGAGAGAAAATAAACATGAAGGATATTCTAGCTGTCTTCAAAAGCCATAAGCCTACCTGTGCAGACTGCCAACTGTGGCACTGGCATGCATGTACATGGTTCCTGGCACTTGCCAAAATAGCACGGTAGCCAGAGTGTGCACCAAGTCACAGACAAGCACATGCACACTGCCTGGCGAAAGTCCTGGGTCAGTAGATCAGCTGGGTCATAGGCAGTACATTTGAATGACTAACATGAGTCCTACGTGTCTTCCGGATCCCAAGGTCACAGACGCTACCCCTTGACCATAGGCTGAGTTGGCTCTGTTCCTGCCTTGTATGCTACCATCCTACCCCAGTCACTGGAGAATGCACATCCTGCCATACTGCAACTAAGAAGGAAACTATGCAGTCGCATGGGCTACTAGGCATAGCACTTAACCAAGAATTGCAGCCTCTGTCATTCCTTGCAGAACCCCCACTAGTGCTCATTTATTGTAAGAGAGTACCATCTACACCCTGAACTTCAATTGCAAGGACCGCAAATTCCAGCAGGTAGACACACGGACCGCAAGGTATCTTCAGACTCCTGAGAGTGAAAAGGCATGCTGCACCATACCATTCACTTCCATCTCTTGCAGAATCCTTAACAAGTGCATGAAAGCAGTTTCAGGCCCCTGAGATATGCGTGAGCTCATGTGAAAACATGCCCATGGGTTGGTGGACTCCTGCTTGCTAGTGCAGCTGCCCACCTATGTCACCATGACACCAGGAGAAGGGCACAGGAGGAGTTCTTAACTACAGAACTGGACCAGTGTGAGACTGCCTACATGCCAGCGGAATGAAGTCCTGAGAGTGGATCAGCTTCAACACTGCAGTGGAAAGTTCAGAGCTGATGCTGACATGGCTGCATATAGTCATGCTACCATCAATGCAAAGAGAGAATAGTGTGAAAACCAAGGGTTTCTGGCAAAGGAGTTGCATGTGAATCACATATACATTGTGTAGTTGGAGCATTTAAACTTAGTTCCCATTGTATCTCTTCTAGGTTGTGGGGTTTGTTCTGTTTGTTTGTTTGGTTTTTGTTTTTCAACTTTAATTTTTATGGGAATTTCTGTTCATTTGTTTTCTGATTTTGTTTATTTCTTCTATTTGCTTTGGTTTAGTTCATGTCTATATTCTCTCCCCTTCTCATTTCACTATCAAGTTTCTTCACCTAAAGCTCCCATAGCAATACTATTATCTTATTTCTTATTTCTTATTTTTCTATCCCAATATAAAAATCTTCCTCTCAAATTTTTAATTTGACATATACTGCTTTCCCTTAGTTACTCCTATTTTCTTCTGTATTAACTCTCTATCCTCCCCATCCTACTGCTTTGGTTCTTTCATATTTTGTATAGCTCTCTGTCCTCCCATGCCTCCTTTCCATATTGCAAATACACAGACTTATCCACAGCTTCCAACAGCCACATAGCTTTTCTCACCAAAAGAATACACCTCCCTCCTTCTATCTCATCCTTGCCCTCACAAATATCTTTTTAAAACATCAACACTAACACTTCCACCCAACTAAATGTATTCCAACACAACCTGATCCAATATTAAATTTTCCTTTTTTCTGTCACTATCACCTGTACCAATATTCCCTGTTACTAACTTTCACCCTCTCTTGAATCTCTTCCCTCCATCTCTTGCCATATCAGAAAACAACTGCAAAAATAATAGAACACAGGCAGCAGAGATTATTTATTAAGGATGAAAGCATAAATGCAATGTTGATCTTCTATGAGTGATGTATGATCAGATCAGTTGATGTTATTATAACATGAAGTATATAATTCTTTAAAACATAAGGACAAAATCTAACTTCCTTAAGTTAAATGACTTAAAAAAGTAAGTATAATCTCCGGATATGTATAGATGAGAAAATATCATGAAGAGGCAATACTAAAAATCTTCATATAAACTACAGGTTCTCCCTATCCTATTTGACCTCAACAACACTACCTCCCCCCCTGGAAAAAAGATAAATGGGTGAAAACAAAACATAAGATATACATATACACAGGTTCATGGCACAACAAGTCTCTCAACTCCCATAAGGCAGATTAAGGGCCACAAGCATAGAGGAAAACAAATATCAGACAGCAGAGTGATGCAAAAAGATTAAAGAAGAGATGAAGAAACTTGGCAAGTTGAATGAGTACATGACCCAAAATTTCACAGAATTATCATCCAAAATGTCCAATGTGAATATGGAGGAAATAAAAATTTGGAAAGGCTGACCAAAACATTTCAAAATGCAAATTACAAATTTAACAAAGATAGAGTTCATGAAAAGGCATCAGAGAAAAATAATAGAAATGAAAACTGTATAATTCATGAACTACAGGCATGCCTAATGTGGAGACAGAGCATATAAATTTGATTTAAAAAATGATACATTCTAATGAAGGACTCTGAGAAACCATAAAATATGAGAGAACAAGAAAAATATCATCAAGCAGCTACTAGGCAACACTGAAAAGAATAGTCTAAGGTGAATGGGAGTGAGAGAAAAACTAGAAGGTAACACAAAAGGCATTATGAAGTTGTTTACAGAAATTATAATAGAAAAATCCCAAATATGAGAAAATAAATCAACATAAAAGTAATTAAGTTTTCAGAACACCAGACAATAATGAGGAAAGAAGTGCATCAACATATACCATAATTAACATGCTCAGGACAAGACCATAATTTCTGTTTCACTACCTGGCAGCTCTGGAATGTGTTACCTTCTTGCCAGCTGGAATCATCAGTGGCACAGTCATGAATGTCCCATTAGGAGGCATGAGACACTCTCTTCAGGAGGTACAAGCCACTCACTGGGACAGTCATGCTTGTAACACTTGTGACTCAAGCTGAAAGGAATGTTTTAAATTTATAGATGCCCAAGGAAAAAGCAGGATTATAAAACTACTCAGAGAAAAGTAAAACATCACTCATTAGAATTACAGTGGACTTCTCAACATAAAGCTTAGAGGCCTGAAGAGCTTGGAGTGAAGAATTTCAAACTCTAAGAGGAAACAGCTTCCAGTCTAGGTTAACATACAGAGCAAATGTCTCCATCAAAATACTTGAAAAAGGGCTGGGGATGTAGTTCAGTGGCACAAGCTCCTGCCTGGCAAGCACAAGGTCCTGAGTTTGATTCCCAGTACAAAAAAATACATGAAAAAATGAGCACATTTACTGAAAAAGTACAATTCAAGAGCATTATGAATACTGAAATAATATTCCAGAAAATACTCAAAAATATTCTAGATAGAAACAATGAAACCAATAAGGCCAAAAACCTATATGGAAGGAAAGAACTAAGCAAAAGCTCAATGATTAAACACCAACCCTAAAAATGACAGGAAAAAAAAAAAACAAAAAACAAAGAAAGAAATCTATGGTAGAAATTATCTGTCTGTTAATGGCTTCAGCTTTCCAATTCAAATACATAGATTTGTAGACTGTAGCAAAAAAACAGAGAATCCAACAGTATGTTGCATATAAAAAAATCTACTCCAAGAAGTTCAGACTAAAAATCAGAGTGGAAGAAAATTATTTCATGAATCAGGACACTATAAACAAGCAATTTTAATTATCAGACATGTAAACCTCAAGATAAAATTGATAAGAAGAGACAAAGTCACAATATGCTAGTTAGATAAACAATCCAACAAGAGGAGATAACACATAAATATTTATGCACCAATGGTCAACATCCTACTAAACACAAGAAAACTGAGAGCGTTCCTCTCTAAAATCAAGAAGCTCAGAACGCTCACTATCAGAACTTTTATTGAACAAACTACTCAAGACAT
>PVLD010037109.1:0-10497 GCA_004027595.1 Dinomys branickii
TGGCAGCCCTGGTATTAGAGCTCCTTAGTGCTGCTCGCTTTACATACATTTTCTCTTCCACATACATCAGATAGGTGGTATCATAAGCAGAGCTGTGATCAGGACATGGAGCAGATGCACTGGCAGGAGAACATGCAAGTTGGTGTGGTGTGCTCTAATGGAAGTTAGGCAGTCATTGGTGCCCACAGAGTGTAGGCCCAGGTCGGAAGTCGGAGTAGCAAGACTCAGTTGGGCTCAAGGGGCAAGAGGAAGAGACCTTGCAAAACAGCTTCTCCAATTTCAGAATTTAGCCTTTAAGCTCTCCTTGAACCAAAAAGTGCAACAAGTAGAGGCCAACTGCCTGTGCGGGCCACTGTGAGACTGCAGTGACTCACAGGTCTTCCAGACAACTTGGATACCAGGACCCTTGTCCATTCACCCTCCCCATCCTGAATCATTTCTTTCCACTTCGGGCCTGTTGCCAACTTGGGTTCAAGTCCCCATCGATGTGTGTAAAGATAGTGCTTTCAAGATAAGGAGATAAGGGAGGAGCTGAGGGTGAAGGCAGCAGGCCATCTTCACTGCCAGGGCCAAGGTGAAGACCCAGGCGGGGGGTAGAAGTGGAAGCCGTGTGCTTTGTGGAGACCATCCCCGGGCAGAGTCCAGATGCTGAGGGCAGGCTGCAGTTTGCTGGCTCTTGAGGCCCTGAGGCCCTGCTGATGTTTGGTAGAACAGTAACTGCCATTTCAGCAGTGTGGGATGCCAAGGATGAAAAGAACAAGGTACAGATGACACCGGCTTTGGTTCAAGTTCTGTATTTGCATTACTCTTTACTCTCTGCCAGGCATGTTCTGAGAGTTTCATAAGCTAACCCATTTCATCCTCATCACACAGCTAAGAACTTAGGGTTACTGTGACCCCCATTTCATAGGTGAAGAAACCAAGGGTTCAGAGAGGTGAAGTCATGCCCAAGCCTATGCAGCTAGATAGTGCCAGAACTGGCATTAAAACTCAGGCAGTCTGGCTTCTGAGTTGGTGTTCCTAGCACTGCTCATAAAGAGGCAGGACTGTGTTTGTCCTGTAAGGCTGCCTTTGGGCCCCTGCTCTGCGTCACCCCATAAACTCTACCTGCTTGCCCTTCAGGATGGCTAATCCAACACACGGGGGGCAAGGGGCTTTGAGGGAGCATCTCTGTAGTCCTCCGGCCTCTTGGAATAACTTCATCATCAGTCCGAGAAGGAGTAGAAGAAAGAGGACTGGGACACAAGAGCTTGCTAGTCTGTCCTCTGAGGGGACGGACTTCTGCCCTCTGCTTTTATTCCTGAAGGTGGAGTTCACAGAGCCCTTCAATCATTCAACTTTGTCTGGCCTGCCACAGGGTCCATGAAATATCCCTTTCCTTCCATAAAATAGCCCTCTGTACAGTCTTTGAACTTTTACTGAAAGCTGCCTTAAAGTGATGGCAGATGGAAGCAGAGAATAAATATATCAAAATAGAATCAGGAGAAACGGGCAGTATGCTTCTGGCCTGCAGCGTGAGCACCCAGCCATGGTGAGCACAAGTCTGACTGCCCATCGGAAGCCTTCCTCTCTGGTCTGCTCCTTGCCCAAGCCCAGAGGTTCTAGAGGGGTAACCTGGGAGCTGACTTGCCGCTGCTGCTGCCTACTGCTCTCTGACGTGGCTAGGTGTGAAGACGAGGCCTCAGTGTGTCCGCTTCCCTCACAGGAAGTCATGCTGCATATGAGTGACCTGCACTGCCGGGTAACCAATCCCTGCACTAAAGCTACAAAAAAAAGGGCATTTCCAGTTAACCAAATCTGTCTTCTCAGAGCCCCCAGACTCTGCTTTCTGGGTCTTCTCTCTTTGGTGGTATCATGCCCTGATCCCTCCAAATTAAGATGCCTTTGGATTTCCGTTCCCTCCTAGGTGTGAATGGCTCTAAGCAACATGGACTTTGCAAAGCACAGAACACAGAGCTGAATGGGACTTGTAGGGTCCCTGAGGAGGGCTGCAGGCAGCATCGTGGAGTGGACGTTCCTGGAAGAACTCACACCAGCTCAAGCAAGGAACTCTCCAGCTGCAACCACCTTCCCCAGGGGCTAGAGTGGGGCTTCCCTGTCACAGAGAGAGGACACTGGTTTTTTCTGGGAATGGCCAACTGGGAGGAGGAACAGAAGGAGGGACCAATATTCATCCCAAAGCAAAGGCAGGGCTGTTCCCAGAGCCCCATGGGGGAGAGCTAATGGGAAACAGCTTACAGGAGGGAGGGAGGGAGGGGGACAGAATTCGGGAATGGCAGGGGCAGGGCTTATGAAGAGGGGGCTGGGAGAAGCAGGCTGATTGAGAACAGCTGTTGCTCTTCTATCTCAGAGATCTTTGGACTCTGCCCGGGGCGGGTTCCCAGCATCTGCCAAACTACAAGGAGCCCGAGACAGCCCGAGGTTCCTCTGCCTACCGGGGCTCCCAGAAACTTCTGAAACAAAAGGCCAGAGGAGAACTCTCCACCCAACAGCTGGACACATCCTCCCCATTGCCAGCCCCACCTCGGCCTGCTGCTGCCCAGAAAAGGCCTGGAAGAAAAGACAAGAGGAACAGACCTGCCCTCTCTCCCAGCCCTTCCATTCGCTCAGCGCTGGCATCTGGAGACCCCATGGCCTGGGCTCACTGGGGTTGCTGCCCCTGGCTTGTCCTCCTCTGTGGTAGGTGCATCCTGGCCTCTCTTGGAGAGCAGCTCTGGCCTGTCCTTTCTGGCCTCAGGAATGGTTGAAGTGAGGGCTGGGGCCCAGGTTGTCTCTGTCTCTTGGTGGCACTGTCTGTCTTGAGGAAGAGGCTCTATCAGAGCCAGGCTTCAGGGTCCTTGTGGTTTGGGTCAAACCTAGTTTTGCACCTTCCCATTCCCCGCTACTAGTGACAGGATTATTATGACACTGGTTAGAAGGTAAGAAAGACTGTATTGAAGACTACTGCAATGGGCACCATGCAGCAGGGGAGATAGCAAAGGCCACAGTGAGCAGAGTCAGGGGGTTGATGCATGGGAAGTTAGTAGGAGTCACCCAGAGGTGTCACCAGGGGTAGTGGGATTCTTGCTGATCTAACCTCCCCAGGATTCTTGCTGAAGGCAAGCCAGGGTGATCAAGCGTGGCCATGAGAAATCTAATCAGATATCAAGGGTTCTCTCTAAACTTAATTGACAGGATTCTTGCCAAGAGAGGGCAATGCAGGCCTGGCAAGGACAGCCCAGACACAAAAGGCCAAGGTTGAGGCCTTGTCAAGAAAAGATCTCAGAGGAGCCTATCTGAAGTTCCATCAAGGAGCTTCTTTGTCACCTACACAGTGCCCTGTTTCTCCTCAACTAGGTGCCTACTTCAGCTCCTCTCCCTCATCCTGGCCTTAGAGAGGCCTGTCTTCACTTCGCTCTCTGTCAGCAGGACCCTGCTCAATATCCACTTCAAGTACCTCCCCAGTGCTAGGCCCTGTGCTAGGCACCACGGAGTGATTCGGCTGCAAAGCCTGCTCCTAGGAGCCACAACCCAGCCTCAGAGAACAACAGATCCTCATGTCCGGAAGGACAGGAATTAGCTGGGTTCTGATTTTTAGGTTGGCATCTTAGCACCACCATCTTGCAAGAGATCTGTTCCTATATAAATAGGTGCTTATTTTCTTAAATTAATAGTGTCAGTTTCATCTCATGCTTGAATTTATGAGACTAACAGCCAGGCAGGGCCTCATCCATGGTGTTAGTTCCAGCCACCCTCCTTCTATCTCACCTCAGAGGTAAAAATACAGTCTCTCCATACTTAGGGCTCCATGTCCCTCTAGGGAAGTCTCCCCTAAAATGCACAGGATTTAGAGAAAGGCTATCGCAGATTACTGGACCTTCAGGGCAGGCCCTCTCTTTTACAGAGACCCAAAGCTAGAGAACAAAGGCCAGTGCTAGCACAGAGTAGGCACTTAGGAAGCATTTGCTCAGTGAATATTGGGTCACTCTCCTAGGGTCACATCAAATTTGGGGCAAAGTCCAAATTGAAAATTAGGTCTCCCTATACTCTATCCCTCCTAAGGCATCCCAGCCCCTTCCAAGCCTACCTTCCATGGTAGATAGTGAGAGGATGGAAAGGTTAACCCCCAGCTTTAGTTTGGCTCGGAGTGCTGAGAATTCAACCTAGGGCCTCGTGCAGGCTAGACAAACAAGAGCTCTACCACTGAGCCACACCCCCAGCCACACTCTTGTTTAGTATTCCAGTGACTTAGGTTCAAATCCCCGTTTGACCACTGACTCACTGTGACAAAACTTGGGCAAGTTACCAAACCTATCTGGGGCTTGCTTCCTCCTCTGTAGAACAGCAGTAATACCCACATGGGGTTGTTCCAAGTATCAAATGAGATACAACTGTGAATTGCTTAATGATGGGGACATGTTCTGCAAAATGCGCCATTAGGAAATTTTGTTGCTGCACAGACATCTTTGAGTGACTTACACAAACTGAGATGGCTATGAGATCATTACATGATATAATCTTTGAGGTCCATTGTCACACATACAGCCCTGCCTTGACCAGAACATCATTATGCAGCACATGGCAATGCTGTATACATACCCAGTGCTGACTTGAATATCTGGCACCTACTAGGGGCTCTTTAAATGCTAATTGTCTTTTTCCGTCAGGCCACGATGTTAGGCTAGGAGTGCTGTCTTATAGATTTAGAATGTGCCTGCAACAATAAGCAGAGATTTGGATTATAAAAATGGTACAAGTGGGCCTTGAATTTAAGTAAACCCAATATATAAAATTAGATTTTTTAGGAGGCTAAAAGGAAGGTGATTATTTACTGAGATCCTCTAGAGCATTTCAAAGAAAATTTGATTAGAAAAATTTAATTTACACACAACTTTTCCACTTCACTAGACCCTGAAAAGACCCAATTAGATTAGAAGAAAAATTGATGTAATGAGCACTAAACCCATCCTAAAGTGGCAATCGTTTGTCGATGAAACTAGTGTCTTTGACTGTGACCCAGGGCGCCTTCCAATTCAGCCTGATTTCCCATAAAATGCGATTATTTTTAACCTCAAGTAGAGCTGGTGTGTTTTAAAGGGTGGAGTGGGGGAGGGGACTGGAGGATATCCCTGCTCTCTGAGATCTCTCCGGTCTCCAAATAATCCTGAAATTTTTTCCTAGCTTGTGTCTGGAGCCACACAAAGCCAGGGGACCTTGGAAGGGAAGATGTGAGGAACTGTTCATCCAGTCCTCAGGTGAGGCCTTGGGTCCACCACGCCTGGGTCTGCCCTCATGCGTGGCCCCAACTCTCGTCCTCTCCATGCCCCTATTGGCTGAGTTGCTAGCCTCTCCGCCTATAGGCTTTCTCCTGATTCCTGGCTCTGGGGCCTCTGTTTCTTATTAACACGCATCAATCCGGTCTGGCAGCTGTACAGCTCTCTAACAGACCCGGGCCCCTGTCGTGTCCCCCACTCACTGCTTCAGCTCTTTATTCTCCCCTTAGGGCCTGGGAAACACCCCCCAAGGGAAGAGGAGGGAGGGAGAAGTGACGAAGAGGGCGGGGCCTCTTCCAGCTGGTCTCTGGGTGAGGCTTGGTGGAAGCTAGGCAGAGGCTGTGAAGAAAGAAAAATTCTAGAGGAATGGCAAAAAGGGAAGCATAGCAGAGAGGAGGGAGGAAGTCAGTGGGCCAGAAGAGCCAATGGAAGCACAAAAAGGGGCGGCCTCTAGGCTATGAAGACCAGAAGGCCCAGCAGGTTGGAGCCAAAGGGAATCAGGTGGTCAGCTTCCCAGCTAGAGACCAGAGGGATAGCGAGCTAGAGTAGGGCTTCAAGATCCTCTCCAGGCAGGAGTGGCCCCAAAGTATGGGGAGGCGAGCAGACACGTGAGTGCCCTGAGCCCCAGGATAAGCACAGCACATCTACATGCGGGGTCGACTTTATCGGTGCTATGTTGTTAGGCAGATGGGTGGACAAGCACATTGCTTTTATATGAAAACAACCCTGGATAGATCCTTGAGTAGAAAACAAAGACCATGGTTTTCATCTGAAAGATAAAATGGCCTTTGAAGACGTATCAAGCTTAGCGGGTGTCTTTGCCAGCCGTTCTCACACTGACAGGGGTGCATTCGCTGTCCTTTGCCATTTGGGGCCAGTGAGTAACAACCTGAGAAAGCACCCAAGATCAGGTCACCAGATAAAATACAGGACACTCAGTTACATTTGAATTTCAGATGACAGACAGTATTTCAGTCTGAGTTGCCCCAAATAGTACAGGCGACATACTTACATTAAAACAGTATGCATTGTTTATCCAAAAGTCAAATGTAACTGGGTGGGCATCCTACATCTTTAGTTGCTGAATCTGGCAACTCTACCCCAAGGTACCCCAATTGGAAGCTGTCCCGATGGCCAGGGCCAGTGCCTAAGCTCAGGCCCTGCAGCTCTCACCCACACCCGCACCCGCTTCCCAGACTACAGCGCCATGACTGTCACAGGAGCCCTTCCCCAAGCTCTGCACTTCCATCTCGGTGCTGCACAGACATCCGAAACTAGGCTTACCAGGAGCATCAGCTGCTCCCCCATCCCACTCAGGACTAACCACCCCCAGCCCTGCCTCCAGAAAGGCTGGGGGTTCCTCTGAAGGCTGCAGTGGTGATGGCTGGAGAAGGGTGGAGGTGACATTTTCTCTAAGCAATGTATGTATTTGAGTGTCTTCCCGTCATCTGTTAGCACCTTCCAGTCACTGTGGTCAATACCACAGTGAGGCTCTTAGCCCTCCGCCAGCAGATGAAGGCCTGGAATCTCTCTGCCTACATCATCCCAGACACAGATGCCCACCAGGTAAGCGACTGCACCTCTCTGCCTTGCCCTTGACACTGCCCCAAAGTTGGCCTATGAGCACACGCACAAACCTCACACTGTTAAGCCTCAGAAGATGAAGGCAAAGAAAGGATCTGACAGACCAGGAGGTAAGTAGAGAGCTTGCAGACAGTAGCTTTAGGAAAACTGAAAGAACATATTCTATAATCTATGCACACTCATCCATACACTTTACACAGGAGGGAGGACATAGCCAAAACTCCTTGACCTCAAGAATGAAACTATAAAACAACTTGAGAATCAATTCTGGGGCCAGGGATATAGCTCAGTGGTACAAGCGCCTGCCTGGCAAGCATAAGGTCTTGAGTTCAATTCCTGGTGCCAAAAAAAAGAAGACAGAATCAATTCTGACCATATTCCCAGGCGGCAGACCTAGAAGGAATATTTAGGGCATCCCTGCCCTAGGAGGTTAGAATGGAGCCTGGGAAATGGATTGGAAGGACCCTAAGCTCCATCCCAGCCCAGGCCTTCCCATAGCCTGCTGGATGGAGCAATGAGATGATCCAGCATTATATTATATATTATTATAGATATATAATCTATGCACACTCGTCCATACACTTTTACTTCTCAAGATTATGTATCTCAACATTATGTATAAACCTGATACAAGGCAAATGGATAGCATACTGTGTTATTTAACAAATAATAAGGGGAAACGTCTGTACATATTCAGTACTATCACAATTTTTAAAAAATATCTCAGCCTGTGAGGATGTGAAGCTGCAGATGTGGAAACTGTGGATATAGAAGTCCAACTGGACCATACCCAGAAGCGGTTTATGATGTACCCGGTGTATGGCAGGGAAACAGGGAGGAAGAAGAGCTATCTGGACGGCAGAAGCAGATACCACAATCCTAAATACACAGAATTTGCATTCTGATCAGGGTGACAAAACTTCTTAACAGAATAATCCAGTGAAACCCTGAGTCCATTGTTGGACAGTGGGGTTGAGACCCCAAGAGTTACAGTTGTTCAAAGGTAGGGAAGACATAGAGTTGGGGTAGTTATAGAAAGCTTCCTGGAATAGGTGCCCAGGATGTTTAGCCATTTTGGACTGGTTGAAGCTGACCAGAAAGAAAAAAATGGAATTGTGGTTAGGAGTCTTCTATGTGGCGTCTGACTAAAAAAAGCTAATAATTATGGTGGTGTTGATTTCCTAGAATGAATACATCGGCAAACAGGACGAGAGGCGTGCATGGATGACAGGCTTCAGAGGGACTGCAGGTGACAGCCACTACCTCCCCCTGTTGCTTCTATTGGTATACCAGAGGTGGTTGGAGTGGACTTGGCACAGCTAGCTCCTTAGCAGCCAAGGGCCCCAGGACCTACGACCCAGAATCCCCTCCCTTTCTCCCTGCCACCCACTCCTCTGCCACCCTGACAACAGGTTCCTCAGGATACATCCCTCAAAGCACAGTGGCCACCTTTCTGTAGAGAAAGGAAGCAGATGCCCCTCCCAGCTTCCTTGCCATGTTCACTGCCTCTTCATTAGCCAGGCCCAGCCCAGTACTCCCCGGGCTCCATTTCTGAGATAGTTGATACTTATGGACCTGTTTTTCCCTTCACATGCTGGCTCATTTGGGGCTAAAGTTTTTCTTGCAGGTCTTTTTGTAGACAAGATCACTTTATGTGGTGGAAAGAGACACAAACACAGTGACCCATAATGCTGTCCCAGTTTCTAAAGGCACACCTGATCGTAGCCCACTGAACACAATCTAAGCCACCTTTGTTGATCCCCTAACATGCTTTCCTGAGCCTCGAGCTGTCCTGCCTTGCCTATCATAAGCCTTATTTCTTTGCCAGTGTTGCTGGATTTGTCTTTCCTATCAACTCTCAGCTAAGCCTCTGGCTTAGTGTCCCTATCAGCCACCAAGTCTTAACACTGAATCTCACCTTTCCTGAGAGCACCTACATGCAGCATGAGTTCTTCAAGGCTGGCCAAAACAGACCCAGTCTCCTGCTGCCAAAAGTTCTGATGACCCCCCTCAAGAGGCCCTCAACCCAAACCAAAGATGCTTGCCTTGGGACACTCTTTCTGCCAGATTCCAAGGCTCTCTTTAACATGTACTGCCACACTGCCTTCCAGTAGAGGCGATAAACTTTTTCTAGCGATACCTTGTGACATTCTCAGTGCTCACATTGTATCACACATCCACCATCTATAGCCATAATCTGCACCTTCACCTTCACCTCACCTGCAAGTGTCCCTGTTGTGTCCCAGGTACTGCAGTAGTGACTACAGGGAAAGCAGCTGTCTGGACTGACAGTCGCTACTGGACTCAGGCAGAACGGGAGATGGACTGCAACTGGGATCTCCATAAAGAAGGTAGGACAGCCACATGGGTTTGTCCCCATCAAGGACATATGTGGCAGGACTGTCACAGACAGAATCCTAGCTAGAGAGCCTGAGGCTGGCCCTGCAGGTGACCTCTGAATTTCTTCCTGTCTTCCAGTTGGTATTACTGTTATTGTCGCCTGGCTCCTAGCTGAGATTCCTGCTGGAGGGCGTGTGGGCTTCGACCCCTTCCTCATCTCTTTTGGTATGTTCTCCCTTCAGTTTCTTGGATTTGTCCTCACCAACACAGGTAGCTCAGCTCTAGGAGTTGAAGAAACACTCTCTAAGAAGGGAGGGCCATGTGACTGTAAAGCTAAGTGCTTTGAAGACATTGTTGCAGAATATTTTGAAAGAAAGATATATTCACAGATTGTATAATTTAGAAATATTAAAGGAGGGCCAGGATATAGCTCAGTGGCACAGCACCTGCCTGGAAAGTGTAAGGTCCTGAGTTCAATTCCTGATATCAAAAAATAATGTTAAAGGAATGAATACAAAATTTTTTAAAAGTCATAAGTGCAGAAAGCCAACATAGAATACAGGGGATCATGAATATCTAGTGCATGAATAGACACAGATGTCCTTATACTCAAACTATCTCTGTGTCCTGAAACTACTCAAGGATCGTACTCAGAATGACTTGGAAGTCCTCTTTTGGAAAGTAGCTTAGAGGATCAAAAGAGCTGGGAGAGAATATAATTTGCTGAGTTCCAGGCCCCAGATATCCAGCCCATCCATGACCTCAAAGGTAGAATCTTCATGAATATGCACTGACAGGCTCCTACTTCTGAACTGACTTCTTTGCTAGCCTGTCCAGTGGCCTGAATGTCACCATTCCCTTGACACATAGCATGGAATCTTGGTGAAAATAGCACCCAAAATAGGAACTATCCCCAGCCATTGGCACTTACATACAAAGACAAGATGAGCCAATTATTGGTGGACACCATTGAGGCAGACTCAGGGTATCTCAGCTTAGAAAGCAGAAAGAGGAGAGGCATGGCCCCACAGTGAGGTACACATTACAGGAGGTCCAGATTGCTAGGACAGGCTCAGGACAGCTGGAGCTAGAGGTGGGACTGGGGCAACTGGGAACTAGACTAACTTTATCTGAGCCACAGGTTTTCCTGAGGTGTAAACAAGCAAGGGGCAAATGACTCTTTCCTGTTTCCACAGACTCCTGGAGCAGTTATGACACGCACCTCCAGGGCTCCGATCTACAGCTGGTGTCCATCACAACCAACCTTGTAGACCTGGTGTGGGGCTCAGAGAGGCCCTCAGTGCCAAGTGAACCCATTTAC
>PVLD010037110.1:0-10495 GCA_004027595.1 Dinomys branickii
TCCCTACCATGCAGCAGTTATTAGGAGTGAATTGTGGGGGGAACAAAGAGCCATCTTCCTAGTACTTCAGCTTCTCATAGATCGATGCTACAGCCATGAAGAAGAACAGTTACAGTAACTGAAATGTGTGGCTGAAACTGTGCTATAAGACAAGACATAAAATACCGTAAACAGGCAGACAGAAAGGTATTCCTACAACCTATCCAAACTTCCACATTGGAAGGGACTTTCATTTGGACAAAGGTGACCTGGAACCCTGTGTGCAAAGACACAGAGGATACAATCCAAATCAACCTGGACACACCCAGGCCAGCCCTACAGAGAGGAAAACATGGACACGGGAATTGCACCACCTCGGGGTCAATCCCAGCACATCCATGCTGAGTCTTCGTGTCAACAGCAGCAAAATGATGGTGCTTCAGAGAGTGAATCTGTATTTTACTGTAAGTTCATTAATGAGCATATTCCATGCCTTCTCGAGTACAGCTGCTGGTGAGCACTTTGTTATTTTCAGAAGATAGTGTTAGGAAGACACATACTTTGGTTTTTGATAAATCTGACGACACCGCCTACTCTCTCCCCCACACAGATATTAGTGTACTTGTCACATTTGGCTATGCCTCACTTTCCTTATCTCCAGGTGTTGAAGATAGTTTCAACCTTGTAAGGTTACACTACGGCAGCGGTGGCCAATCTATAGCATGCATGCTACTTGTTTTTCTTTTAAGACAGAAAATGTTAATGTATGGGTTTTTTTTTAAACAAACATATCAGTAATCAGGTTTAATTACAATATTGGCACCTAATAATAAATAAATCAATTTGGAGCCGGGCATGGTGGCGCATGCCTGTAATCCCAGCACTCGGGAGGCTGAGGCAGGAGGATTGTTGCTAGTTCGAGACCAGCCTGGGCTACAGAGTGAACTCAAGGCCAGCCTGAACTGCATAGCAAGACCTTGTCTGAAAAAGCCAAAAAAAAAAATTAATTTGGGTTCAGTTTGGGCATTTGTCTCTAAAAGATTCACCTTCACTGCACTAGGTGATATGTTCCATGAGAGAAAATTTCTTTTGTTTTCTATTTAATTCATCTTCATATCTTCAGGGCTGAATTTAACATAATATAGGTTCAGTAAATTTTCAAGTAAAGAAAATGGGATATTATTTTTAAAATCTTTGCAACATTTACAACAAAATGGTTGAGAAGTAATAAAATAATTTGCTATTTCTTTTATGAACTTAGGCCTTTAAAAGACCATTTGGATTTGGCTTGAAAATGAAAAAGAGATTGCACTGAATGTGCCTTGCTACTATTCAAGTTCCATAAAATAGATATTTACTAACTTCAATTTTAAAAGGTAGTTAAAATTTATAGAGATAAAAAGAAGTTTTCAAGAATTTCTTACAGAGCATAGCCCCATCTGCTTATACTTGTATTTAGAGCTGCTGTCTAGTGTCCATAAGGTAAGTAGGGAGCCCCTCTCCCTGGTACCTCCCATTCTCCATATTTAAACATGATCTCTGTTTTGTGTGAGTGGATACTTTAGAAGGATTTATGACAGGTAAACACTCTATGAAGATGGCAGATATCCAACCTCTTTATGGGCAAGAGTCAGGGCTTGAGCTTCTGTCCTCTGCTCTTATTACTGTGGAAAACAGATGAAAGGAAAGATGCAAACTCTATCAGAGGAAAGGGAATGACTGAGTTGTAGGGTTGATGTACAACAATGAGGAACTCAGGGAGTGCTGGGCTGCAGCCAACAGCCACTTGGAGTCAGGCTGGGCAGGGCCACCTGGATGAAGCGTCTTCAAAGCAAAGGATACAGAGAAGAGGAGGAAGATGTGAGGGAGGAACTCGTGATCCCACTCCTTTTCATCACAACTCACCCACTGAGAAAGGCAGAAAGGATTCTCTTTTCTTAAACTGTCCATTCTCCAGAAAATGCTCTGGGTTGAATGTGTCTGGAGTGGCCCACTCTGTGGGGTCCCTGTGCAGCGCAGTCAAATTGGTCAGAATTATGGTCCCCTAGAAAAAGCAGGAGAAATTCAGGCAAGGCTTGACCCATGCAACACACTCATGCAGAGGGACACGGTGTTTGGCTCCCAAGCTAGGGCCTACTGGTAGCCTTAGCTCCGTTACCCTGGCAAGTCCATGCTCACTTGAGCTCAATCTCCAGGGTTATAAGCATTTTTATAGGACCACTCAGGACAGACTGGTATTGCTGGTCAGGAATGTTACAGGGAAATTAGGTTACATTTGGGCGTAGAATGGATTTGACCTACAGACATGTTAGTGTGTGATCGGGAAGGGCCATGTAGGTAATGAGGAGAGAGCAATGTGACAGCTTGTCAGTCCACCCTGTAACCAAATAACCCAGCTCCTTAGGCATGTGCTCACCATGGCAAATCTACAGAGGGAGAAGACACCAGCTTACTCTCACTTCTCCCTTCTCTTCCCTCCTGTATCACCTGCTGTCCCTACTCACAACAGGGTTAGTAACACTAACAGCTGGCTGGGGAGAAACCCCTGTACCTCCATATACATGGTAAGAAAACCTGGAGGCAAGAGAGTGAGCGTCTCCCTCATGCTGCTTCATCTGACCGTCAGTGAGGCTGGACAATTTACAGATCTGTTGGTTCTGTCACCTCCATTCCCTGTCCACAACATGACCCTCTTTGGGGCTGCTGCCTTGTTCACCTAGACTCTTGGAATGTCTCCTGCCATGCGGCTGCAGCCCCCTCCAATCTACTCCACATCCTGGAGCTGAGTGTGCTGTAACACGACTTAAAGATGTCTCGGTGCCCATGCACTCGCTCCTCAGACTTGACACCCTTCAGTAGCTTCCTGACACTCCCAGGTCACACAGCATCCCTCTGCCTCACAGGGCCCCTCCTGTGTCACCTGGGGTCTTGGTACTGTTCTTATTGCTGAGACAAAACACCTGCACCCTCAGTTAGAGGAGGAAAGGTTTATTGTAGCTCAGTTTGTAGAGATTTCAGTCCATGATCAGCTGGTTCCAGAGCAGGGTGGCTTGGCAGAGGGACATCGCAGAGTGGGCAGGAGGCATGATAAGACAAACAGCAGCAAGCGATGCCAGCATCCCTCTTTCTGTCCCTGATATTCTAGCCCAGCTGCTGCCCTTAGGGTGTGTGGCACTCACACTCATAGGTGGGGAACTCTTAACCCCAGCCTCACACACCTCCAAAAACTTATGTCTGCATGGGGCTTTTGGGAGGCATCTAGACACAAGCTGCAGCACTGGTGCTCCCACTACGTGGCCTGCCTCCGGGTGTTCTAACAGCCCATGCTCACATACTGTATATCTTGTTGACAAAGTTCTTCTGTTTTCCTTTTCATAAACTCATTTCTAGTCATCCTTTAATTGTTGGTTCCAAAGTCACTTTCTTCAAAAGCCTCATCTCCTCTCCTCTCCTTTCTTCAAAAGCCTCCTACTTGTCACTGCAGCTGGCAGGTGCTGAGAGCATCTTTATAGAACAAATCAGAGTTTTCCTTTGGGTAGCTGTGGTTTCTAAAGTGTTTGCATCTTTATTTTGCTCAGGGTTGTTTTTCAGGTCCAAATGTTTTACAAACTTAATGCATATTTATTGGGTTACAAAAGAATAGTAATTGGTGTTTTGAGTGTGAGGATCACATTTTGCCTCTGGTCAGAGTCTGTGGGGGTGAGTGGGTGAGTTAAATACATTCTACAGGTGAAGAAACTGAAGCCATGAGAATTACAGTGTACTCAGAGTTACAGAGTGGGCAAACATACAGCCATTTCTTGAACTAAGACTGTCTGATGTCAAAATAATGGATCCTGACCTAGGTGCAATTAGATATTTCTTAGTGTTCACGATGGTTATTAAACCCAATGCTAAAAATTAGTGGTAAAAACAATCTAGCGAGATACCCTGGTGCTGTGGAGGTTTATAAATGGTTAGAAAAGTACAAACAGTGTCTGGCATCTTTACACTTCAGCCACAACCCAGGAGATGCTCCATTAAAAGGAAGCACTTCCTGGCTCTGCAGTGGGACTACCAAGAAGTGCTGAGTGGGAAAGCTGTCTGGTTACACCACTGGAGATTGTCGCTGAGTAAACCCAATTCAGAGAGACTGAGACAAAACTAGAATAGACCCACACAGGCTTACAGAGGTGGCCAGAAATGAAGGAAGACGCCTGAAATGTGCTTTGCGGATAGAAGGCGCCAGGGACACGGAGGAGCTGATTGTGGAGATCTTAAGAGTAGGTAGCATGAGATGAGAATTCTGTTTGCGAAAACAAGACATTTAACAGGGCCCAATGGAGAAAAACGGAGGAAGATTATTTTGCACTCAAATGAAAGTAAGTCCTGAGAAGGAGCATCATGTAGTGAAAATGATTAGCACAGAGCTGGTTCTGGATCCCAGCTCTTGTCATTTTGTAGTTGAGAGTTCTGCAAAAGTTTTTCCTGAGCTTCAACTTAATCTATAAGGTTGAAATAAAAGTTACTCTGAGAACTAAGATATTTTGAAACAGGCTAATTCTATAATACACATAACTGTCCCTTATTTATGTTTTGCCTTTCTCTCCCTTTATAATTAATATGCACACCTGGAACTGGCTTCCTTTCTTAGGCATAACTCCTCACCACTGGCCTGTAAGTTGAAGTAATGCTGGTGGGGAATTACATTAGGAACAGCTGTGTTAGTGTGATTTGAGGTCTGAGTGTCTCAAATGTCCTTTCACATTTAACTTTCTGTAAGTATAGGATTTTGTCATAGAATTTTCTGAACTATGTGTGACAGGTTACAGAAGACTGCCGGGAGGCGGGTTACTGGGAGAGTGACCTGGTAGGGTATGCCTCTCTCTATCCTCTTTTGATTTCTCTGTGCTTCCCACAGTGCTGTGAGTTGCTTCTCCTGTACTATGGACCTGTCATGCCACCCTGCCTTGGAGCCACCTACCCATGGATTGAAACCTCTACAAACTGGGAGCCAAAACAAATCTCTCTTCCTTAAATTGTGGATGTCAAGAATGAAGACAACCAGATGTGATGTCACTCTGCTCATGTAAGTGATTTCTTAGCACTGGAGCACGTTGCACAGTTTCCTAGGATGACCTCAAAGATGGGCTTAAGGACAAAGGTTGAGAGTGCCTGCTTACCTTTGGCAGGTGGTATCCCCCAAAAGTGCTATCAACAGCCACTTCCCTGGGAGCATTCAGAGGAACGATGTTGCCCATTCTCTGCACCTCATGGATGACAGCATTGGTATAGGGCATGGACTCTCGGTCGGCCAAGCTTGGCTGCTTCCCCTGGCCAACAACTCTGTCAATCTCAGCATGGACTTTTTCTGAAAGAGATGGGGGTTCAATTACTTCTTAAAATTTTATGATTTCTTACACAGACTTGGGAATGGTTTCTAAGAGCTTACCTGTAACTACTGTCAGTCTGCAAATCAGCAAAATGGAACTTATTCTTGTTAGTGCTTATTTAGAAAATTGCTAATGCCCTAAATTTCCTTAAACCACTCAGGATGAGCACAGCTAAGTTCACAGTAGGGTCAATTCTTATTGAGGTTACTAGAATAAAGTGGCTGTATTACAAACCATAGAATTTTATTTCTTTGTTCTGTAAGCTGGGAAATCCAAGATCAATTCCCCAGCGAACTTAGTGCCTGGTAGGACCATATTCTCACTTATAGATTGTATCTTCTTGCTGGGTGCTGACATGTGGCAAGGAACAATGCTGGGCTCTAAAACCTCTTTTTTTTTTTTTAGAGAACTACTCCCAATCATGAGAGCTAATGGCACCAAAGGTCCATTACTATACATGTCCAATACTATCCCATTTTTAAATAGATTTCAACACATATACTTCATGGGAAAGACACAAACCCTCAGACACAGCAACTCTATAGACTCTTTACTTCTCAAGGAGATATGTAAATCAAAGGTGAGCAGTAAATTCCTCTTTGAAAACATAATTGCTGCAAACTACTGAGAGTCTTTCTGTCTCAATTTTCTTGTCTCATTCATTTTAGGGATTCTTTGAGATTTACTTGAATTTATTTAGTTGAGTATCCAAGAAAAGATTGTGGTGGGTTAACTAATGGTCAACTTGTAACACCCAGCTGAACTGAATCAGAGTAGTTTGGGGTGTAGAAGGCCCAACTGAGGATTGTTGCCCAAAAACATAAAAGGAGACCTGGAGGGGAAGGTGATGTGCTACTGATTCTTTTTCTTGACATTAACTTGGCTGTTCCCATCACCGGAGGCGCTCAGGTCCTTACTGTTGCTGAGGACGGCTGCAGTTCTCTTTAAGAGAGCTCTGGTCCTTACTTTGAGCATCACTTCCTGGCTCCAGTGCCGATCCCTCAGCCTGCCGGCACAGATCCTTCATCCCACTGGTGCAAACTTCTGTCTTCTACCTCTGACCTTTGGGCCTTGCCAGTGTACATCCTTGATCCAGCCCTGCATGAGACATTGTCATGGGCCTCCAGCAGGACTCAGAGAGGACATTGCCATGGGCTCTAGGTCTTCAGCTAGACTCGTTGAGGACATTGCTGTGGGATACAGGCCCTCAGCTGGATTCTTTGGGTCTCTAGTGTGTGGACAGATCTCCTGTACTCTTTTGCATTTGACTTTTTGGGTAAATATTATTAAATAATCCTGTAAGTAATGTGTCCTGAATCAAATCTTTTCCTTTGTAAAATCTGACTATAACAATAATAGAAATTGCTACTTGCCACTCAAATGTTCTCTTCATACAGTAATGGAGATTTCAGATGAATACTTGAATATCTAGTTGAAAATTACATTCCCCATATTCACTTTTGACAAAATGTGACCATGTCACTAAGTTCTGATAAATGGAATGTAAGTAGGAGACATGTTTAATCCTTGGTACAAGCCCTTCAGCAGAACAGTGTTCACTGCCTTTTCCTCTCTCACATCTCAATGTGAGAAGGCAGTCTTTCTGGTGAGTATATTACAGAGGGAGAAGAAAGGCCTCATTCTGAGCACAAGGTCACAAGTAAAAAGTGTTTGGAACTTCCAGGAAAGTGGCAGAGTGGTGAGAAGCAGAGAAAGAGCCTTTGAGATTTGGTATCCAGACACTGAAATATAGCAACATGAGGAAGAAAAGGAGAGAAGTTGGTCCCAGGACCCACACCCAAGGATGTGAAGTGAGGATTGAAGCCTGTGGGGAGAGCAAAGAAGGAAACTTCAACAAAGCAGAGGGAGGTGTGAGCCAGTGCTTTCTCCCTGAATCTGGACTCACTGTGTAGGAGAAAAGATTCAAACCTGCAGATGCATGGTGACTACTGGTGACCCCAAGGCCTCCACAGAGAAACAACTCCATCAGGGGAGGAGTGGACACAGTGGAATGCAGTGTCTTGTGAGCTATTTGGGTTGAGATGCCCCCCAGGAGAGGGTAATTGGCCAGCAGCCATGTTGGAGAGATTCTAACTGAGCTCAGAACTCAGAATAGCTGCAAACTCCATCTAGTGGCCCCCAGGGACAGCGAGAGGCTGCCAGGTTCAAATAAGCAGGAGGTCAGGGAGATGGGTTCAAGCAGGCAGGATGCACATGAACTGTTACAAGATGAACAAATCTGGTTCCAGCCTCACAGCCAGAAACAAGACTAAATTTCAGTGGAACTAATATTGTAGGCTTGCTGGGATTATCCATTCCTCTGCCATTAAACAACAGCTGGTTTGCTGGGATCAATCAACTTGGATCTGAACTCTGTCTATCCACATTGTCTTCCGCAGAGGCATGCCTCAAAGTGGACATTTGCTTTTTTGATTTTTTTCTTGGTAGTTTGTTCTTGTTTGTATATGACTGTGAACATGTTTTCTAGTTTTTGTGTTGTTGTGTCTGGTTTTGGTTTTATTTTTTCCTTCTGTCTCCCTCCTGCCTTCTGCACTAGTTTCCCAAAGTTTGCATGATCTTCTGTTGTCCTCCAGCTTTACTTCTAATCTCTTCCTCTTCTATTTTATTACCTTTTCTCCAAGCCCCTTTTAATTTTCTTCCTTGAGGATAAAATCACCATATTGAGCACTTCCTTGATGCATACAGTTTTCTGGTTTGGTTTATATTTTCTTATATAATATAAGTCTAGTTCATATGGTTAAAGGAGGCAATTTAATACTTACCATAGTTTGTCATTCTCTCAGCTGTTTGATGCTAGTGTTATTGCTGATTGTACTACTTTAGCCAAAGTAACATAACTGTTCTAATCAGTTATCCTTCCTGGTTTACCAAGACTGAAATTGCCTAAGAGTCATACACATTACTGTGGGCCAGTGTGAAACAACCAGGGGCTGGGCCAAGTAGGAAGTAACTTATCATCACGAATAAATTGAGGAAGTAGGATCATAAAACAAACTCAAAAACCACAACCAGCTACACCTAGAAAACACCTCTGAGATGTAGTCATTTCCTAAGGGTTCTAAATGTTAGCAGTACAACAACTCACCATTGGAAATTTATAAGCATCAGCCCAGGAATTAAATTTAAAAAATAGAATATGAGAGGACACTAAAAGAAGATACAACCCCAGACTTCCAGCTAACCAAAAGCAAATCCAGTGGGCAATGAGGTGGAAAAATCTGAAAGCCATGCACCTGTACTCTCTGAAGTGGTAACAGTGGAAGCGACAAAGCAGATGAACAAAAACAAAATCTAGAAAAAAATTAAATCAAATAGACATTGTAGTGTAAATTGAAAGAAAGCTGCTCAAAAGTAAAAAGCAACTGAGACGAGGGAAAAGAGAAAAGAAAGAAGGGGAAATTATGTACATATATAGAGACAGGATAGAGTCGGGGAGGAGCTTGACCCACAGAGGAACATCTGGGCGGCCCCTCTGCCTGGCCGAACCTCTGGGTGGGTGAGCTGTATGCGCGCCCTGACCGGATCTCTGAGTTGGGGAGGAGCGTGACCCAGAGAGGAACATCTGGGCGGCCCCTCTGCCTGCGCGGAACTCTGGGCAGATGAGGCGTGTGCATGCTCCAACCTGGATCTCTGGGTAGGGAGTAGCTCGGCCCACAAAGCAGCATCTGAGCAGCCTTTCGAGTGGAACTCTTGGCAGAAAGCTTAAGGGACATTCTCCCGAAGAGAAGGAGCCATTGGAGCAGCCTTTGCAATGGACCTTTGCTTGGTGAGCTGCCTGGGTAATTTATAGCTCAATATTTCGAATCTGATATCCAAAATGGGAAGACAGAAAAACAAAACGCAGTCTCAGAACTCAACCCCACCCAGAACAAGTCCTGGATGCGATGATATAGGGGAACTAGGAAGCCACATACCTGCAAGTTCTGAAATGATTGCATTCGAAATAAAGAAACATCTCCAACAGGCCATAGAAGAGATTAAAGCAAAAATAAGCCACATACCTGCAATTTCTGAAACGATTATGTCCGAAGTAACGAAACAACTCCATCAGGCCATAGAACAGATTAAAGCAGAAATAAGTCACATACCTGCAATTTCGGAAACGATCACATCTGAAGTAAAGAAACAACACCATCAGGCCACAAAAGAGATTAAAGCAGAAATAATATCTCAGACAAAAAATGCAGCGAAAACTATGATGGAAGAAATGTTCTGCACACATAGAGAAGAAATAGATAAAAGAATAGAAGAAAATAGGAAACAAATGGAAACATTACAAGAGCAATTTAGGAATGAATTACCACGAATGAAACAGGTACAAAGAGATTGCCAGGAATTGAAAACTTCCATTGAAAGCTTACAAAACAACTTAAATGAAGCTGAAGATAGAATTTCAGATCTTGAAGACAGCATGGCAGCTAATGACCGTGAAAGGAAGGATCTCATAAAGTCATCAAGGATCCAAGAAAAATCAATCCAACAGCTGCAAGATGAGGCAAAAAGAAATAATATTCAAGTAATAGGAGTCAGTGAAACAGCAGGAGACAATACAAATGATATAAAAAGAATATTTGCTGAAATAATAGCAGAAAATTTCCCAAATGTGGTAAAAAATACCGAAGTACAGTTAATTAAGGCATATAGAACCCCAACGAGCCATAACCCCCCAAAAAACCACACCCAGATATATAATAGTCAAGATCCCAGACATCCAGCAAAAGAACACAATATTAAAAGCTGCTAGAGAAAAGAAACAGATCACCTATAAAGGAAAGCCCATCAGAATCACAGCAGACTTCTCAATGGAAACCATGAAACCAAGAAGAGCTTGGAGCGAGGTATTACAGATTCTGAGACAAAACAGCTTCCAACCCAAACTGATGTATCCTGCAAAACTATCCTTCAAATTCAATGGAGAAATAAAATATTTCCACGACAAAGAACAACTGAAGAACTTCATGAGTGACAAACCAGCATTGCAAAAAGCACTAAAAGATATTCTAGACAGAGCAAAAAGTGACCACAATCTCAAGAACAACAAGAGAAAGAAACCCTCAAACAGAATAAGCAGGTAAACAGATAGCAAAAGTAGGAAAACAAAAACAAGTAAATAGCATGACTAG
>PVLD010037111.1:0-10497 GCA_004027595.1 Dinomys branickii
GGGGCTTGCTTAAGCCGCCAAGACTCAAGGTGCTCCCAGAGAGAGTTCAGGGTGGGAGCTGAGTTCCGGCAACCCAGCTCATGCTTCCTGGCTGATGTTGGAGTGAGAAGGGTGTGGAGCCACATGATCCACCTCCATCTGCATCTCCCTCCCGTTGTGGTGCTGGAGCCCCCGTCCGCTCCTCGGCAGGATCCCTGGGAGCCACCTTGGCTCACCGCTGAGGTTCCCTGCTGCTCTCCACTGGTAGCCGCTCACCCAGCAGAGAGGCAGGGGACCACTGCCTCGAGGCAGGTGCAGAGCCAGGAGTGGTGGGCTGTGTACTAGTTGCATTGATTCTCTCCAGGCACTGACTAGGAAGGTTGCTGCAGGGTGGGGACTCTGCCCCAGTGGCTGTGGCAACCTCTCATTCTCACTGGGTTCAACAACTGCTCCCAACCGCCATTGCCTCATTTCCTGGCTGTGCCCTCCTCTCTCCAACCCTGGACCAGCTCTCAGAACTCCACTCTCCCCTGGCCAAGTCGGGAGGCTTCCATGAGCGTGGGCCTCTGAAGCTGAAGCTGCGAATGCCAGAACGAGGGCGCAGGCCACGGGTGTGCTTGGAGCAGTGACTTCCTCCTTCTCCTCTCCCCCCGACTGCGCCAGAGGGATCTCCAATCCTTTCCTCCAGCAGAGGTTTTGCTTAGTCTTTCCAAGGGCTTCAATTCCCATTTCAGAGCCTTCCTGAGTTCAGGATACCCACCTCTTTCCCTTCTGTCCTTCAGATGTTGCTATATTCCTATATTCCTTTGTCTGAGTGGCATTCCTCCCGGAGGTTCTCTCTCTGCTGCCTACCCGGTCATCATCTTGAAGTCCTCTCATAAAATTTATTTAGTTATTTGTTACTTTCTAGTGAATTGACCATTACATTTCTAAAGTTCTGAAATGGCCAACAGACCATAGAAAGATACCACTTTAGGCTCCTGCTTGAAACCAACAGCTACAGAAAACCGCTGGCCTTGATTTAGGGCCATTCACTAGGCATCTTATTGACCTGGTTTGTTTATCTCCTCTGTTATCCTTGTAGATATTTTGGCTCTGTGGCTTTTTATCCACCCTGGGTTGATTTGGGGAGAGTTGGAAGTTCTGGGAGGCATTTTGCTGTCTTCTCATATTTCTATTATTTGTTTGTTTGTTTGTTTTTCCTGAAGTAAGGATGGCAGGTTGATCATAGTAGGTAGCTTTGTGGCTTGTATTGAGACCTCTTTAGCTAATGTCTATTTTTTAGAGACATGGCTAATTATTGACCTTTGCCTCTGTTCCAAGATCCAACCACCTCCATTTATTTTTGAAGGAAGGTTGAAAGTTATTTGGCCCAGTACCCAGGTATTTGAGAATGGGTCACAGTATTGTTTATGACCCTCAAGAAATACAGATATTAGAACACAGAAAAAACCAAGTAATAGCAACAAATATATCATGCTGGCTACTCTGGTAAAGTCAGCAACAATAGCATCAAGTACAAACTGGATACTGACAAACTATGAGAATCATTAATGTACCATCCTTAAACACAGAAAAGAGAGCTATGATTATAGTATAACCATTAAGATAAACAAGATATTGACCTACAGTAAATGTCTATTCAATGGAAGAACTTTACCTCCACTAAAAACAGAATAGTGTTCAACCATACTAAGATGTAATTAACTAGGAGAGGAGGGGAGAAGAGAAGAGAGTCTGTAGACTCATAAAGTTTAATGGTTATGCTAGTAAGGACAGAGGTGGAGGGAATGGGAGCATGAAAAATGGGGAACTTGAAAAATTAAGCAATGTAAGATAAGAAGGTGTTAAAAGTGAAATTAGGGAACTTATTAAGGACTAAGGTGATTATCAGTATTAGATAAAGGTAACAGAGCCAGGTATAGTGAGGCTCACCTGTAATCCTAGCACTTGGGAGGCTGAGGCATGAGTATCATTGGAAGTACAAGACCAGCCCAGGCTACAAAGTGAGTTCAAGGCCAGCCTGAATTACATAGTGAGACCCTGTCTCAACAAACAAACAAACAAACAAAAGTAACAGAAAAAAGTAACAAGAAAAAGGAAAAATAAGAAAAGCAGAGAGTAAACTAAAGGGGAAAAGGACAAAAAAAGCACATTAAAAGACAGAGAAAAGAAAAGAGAAAAAAAGAGAACCAAATCAAACAAATAAAGGTAATAATAATTTTTAAAAGGAGAAAGAAAATAGGAGATAAAATTCCAAACACCACCAATAAATAAATAAATAAGAAAAATCAGTAAAAAAATTTCCTATGTATTTCTAAATCAGTGGTTTCTTTCCAGAACCAGCAGTCTTTGGAATCCAGCACATCACAATCTTCTACAGCCCTCTACAGCCTGTGGTGTTGTGAAGTAACCTCTCTACTCAAGGAGTCCCCCTTCCTGGAAATCCCAGACCATGGCAACTGTCCCTGCTCACATTGGTACCTGGTGAAACAATCAGACTACTGATATCCACTGGATGTGGGCTACAGGGCAGGGACTCATGCAGACTGCTGGACTTCACTGTGGGGAGCTGCTGAAGCTGCAGATCCATCACACACGTGGGGCTGGAGCGAGACTGTCCTGAGAGCAAAGAGCGCCCAAGGCAAGCCACATGAACAAGCTGCTCCAGTCCAGAGAACACCAAGCCCTGAGGCAATCCAAGAACAGGTTGCTAGGCAAAGGGGTATTTCATGTCACATCAACCTGCCAAATGTATAAATGCATGTGCTGTGGTTGTTGAGCACTTTCCTCCTGTATCAGTCAGGGTTTACTAGAGAAACAGATTTAACACAAGATATACAAATGTACAAAAATTACCTATTTGGCTAAAAATGGTCAGATACAGGGTTAGATGAGGAGGTGTGCAGAGGGTGTCTGCACACTGGAGATTGAAGAGCCCAGGCCTGGGGCCTGGAGCTCACTGCAGTGTCCGTGCAAGTCCGTATCAAGGGCTGTTGAGTCTGCGATGAAATGCTGATGAATCTATGATGAAGTCCCAGGCAGAAGCCAAAGAGTCTGCACCAGAAGCCAGGAGACGACCAAGCTGAAGGTGGAAGACTGGAGCTCCTCCGAAGAACTCGCAGCCAGTCCTTCCTCAATTTCTTTTTATAGTCTACCAGCTCTGGGGAGGTGGGGGGTGGTTCTCTACTCCCACACCCTCTGTATGCCTTCCTCTTGCACAGGTTTAGAATGAATACAAACAAGCACCCTGGCTTCCTGCTGAATCACATAGTTAACCTTTTAAACTTCCCAAATTAACATAATAAACAACATTCTACAAGGGTAAGGGCGTGTCCTTTTTACCCCAAGATTTATAACTGCTGAGTTACTTAGTTAAACCTCTAGACTCCCCAAGTTGACACAATGTATCAACCATAACACCTCCCATCCAGAGAGAGGCCTCCACCTGATTCTAATTTTTTGTACCTTTTCTTCATTTCTTCATATGCTTACCACTGATCATGATCCTCATCCTAGGATGTTTGAGAGTCTCTGGGTTGAGTCTTTCCATGACATCACCTCTAGATCCAGCCACCTCTGAAAGCCATACCTATTGAACCTCTCCTCACACCACAGAATGCAGGCCCTGTGTCCTTTTTGATCTAAGCTTGAACTTCTCGGGGATTTCAGGGGATCTGTGTCTAGCCCTTACTTTTTCCTCATCTACCCTCTGGGGATGACTCTTGCCCAGGCTCTGTGGTAGGGTAATACCTCAGTCCTGGAGTAAAACTGTAGTTATTCTGTGGTTAAGTCCCACATGATGAACTCCTTCCCCAAATGGCATCTGATTAAACTGTCTCTGGCTATATGGCAGGAGCAGTGCTGGATTTCTTCTGAAATTCTACCCCAGCATGAAGAAGTCACTCTTGCTAAAACCCCACATTGTTTTTAAGTTTACACAAGTTGTGACCTTTCTGGGGGCTACCTCTGCTGACCCGTGCGTCATTTCTCCCTGAAGCAGCCGACTCTTCCAGGGTTACCTCATCTCTGGGGTGCTGGCCTGATCCACAACCAGGTTGGTTATTTGGTAGTCATCTCTGTGGCCCTATGCTGAGAGGATCTAAAGCACAGAGCGGGTTAGGAACAGGAAGTTTGACACCTGCACGAGGCAGGGTCCTCACATAGCACATAGCCTGCAATGGGCCAGTTTTCTTAAGATGTTAAAATGCGGTTGTCAAACTTAAAAAAACTAGACCGGAAACAAAGGTTTTTTGTTTTATCAAGATAATTTCTTTTAAAAAAAAACATCATTTCTTAGGTATGGTGGCACATTCCTGTAACACCACCACCCAGGAGACTGAGGCAGGAGGATTGTTATGAGTTTAAGGCCAGCTTGAGCTACAAAGTAACCTCAAAGTCAGCCTGAACTGCATAGCAAGACCCTGTCTCAAAAAAGACCAAAAAACACAGATAAGTTCTTGTGTTTTCTACTGTTATGGTTTTTTTGTGTGTGGTTTTTTTTTGTCTTCTTAAAAACAAGGTCTCACTATGAGATTCAGGTTGGCCTTGAGCTCACTTTGTAGCCAAGGCTGGTCTTGAACTCACCCTGACCATCCTCAGCCTCCCCAGTGCTGGAATTACAGGGGTGCACCACCATGCCAGGGTGTTAGGCTTTTGATTACTTTTTAAAACCGTGTTTTAAGACTTAAAATTTATTTTAGTGTTTGCTTGTTGTAAAATCTTTCAGTAATGTGTTTATAACTGGTTAAATGAACATATATTTTCTTTGGTTACAGTATACCCTCTGTGTGTCTGAGACTAGAAATGTGTGTCTAATCAAGGATAAAATATGCTTTGTGTCTGAGCTTTATCTAATGTTAAAAAGTTCATAGAATTAAAATTACATAAGTACAATCCATGCAAAGTAACCAATAAATGCTCTCTTTTAGACAGCATACAAGGGCTGGGGATATAGCTCAGTGGAATAAGCGCTTGCCTGGCAAGCACAGGGTCCTGAGTTTGATCCCCAGTACCGCAAAAAAAAAAAAAAAAAAAAGTTATTATAGCCAGCATACATTGTATCTGGACCTTAAATATGTGAACTGATCAGAATGTTTGGGTTTGTGCTCTTTCTATTTGTTAAAATTCAGTCCTACTATTTAAAACTTGATCTATTGGCTCTGAAATGAGGCTTTTGTTACTATATGAATGAAAACACTTGTATATTGGGCAATAAGCCTATGTATCTGGTCATTAACACTTTCCTAAACTTATGGGAGGCCTACAGTTACCTATGAATCATTTCAGTGTGGAAACATTATGTAAATCTGCTAAAGAAATTTAAATTTCACCTGGATAATAAAGACTAAGTAAGTACATAAAAATATCTGTATAGCTGTGGTGCTGTGTACTGACTTCTTTGTATGTTAAATGCATTCCTGTTCCTCAAGTTTACAAACCTTCTAAAGACAAAAGTTAGAACAACTTACCACACTGGTGTCCTCAAAACTGTTTGTCAAGATAGGCTGTTTTCAAAGTGTATGTATATGCATTCTTAATTGTATTTAATAATTAGGTGGAACTAATAGGCATATCGCTCTAATAATTAAAAGATTGGGAATTAGTCATCTATGAAGTACACCTGTGGGTAAGTACATTCCACTTAGACACTTTGTTTTTAAGAATAGCAGATCCAGATGAGAATTTATTTATGGAATTTAATATTTTGTGACTAAATAAAGGTAACATATTAAATGATTTTACACTAAAACCAGAACTCTTTTCTTGTAGACAGGGTCTTACTGTGCAGGTTCAGGCCGGCCTTGAACTCACTATGTAGCCCAGCCTGACCTCAAATTTGTGGAGATCCTCCTGCATCAGCCTCCTAGAGTCCTGGGATTACAGGTGTGTTCTACCATACCTGGCTGTCGTTGTATTTTTTAAAAGAAATAATAAAATATTTAAATGGGCATGGTATAATAATGTTATAATTTTATCCTTAGATGGTATGTTTGCTCTGGTTACTTTTATTCTGCATCTTCCTTGTAAAACTTTGTAACTGTTATCATTCTACAGAAATATGACATGTAAAGGACAATTTAAACAGTATGTTAAGAGGGTAGGCCATCTCCTACACAACAGGTAAAATAGGACACTAATTCCTAATACTAAGACTGACCATGATTAATGGAAGGGGTAGCTTTTCTCAGGGCATAGTCTACATTTTAAGGTGCCTAATATTTAGAAAAGATTACAATAGGATGAATACCTACTGCACCCACTTCAAGACTGGTGTAACTGGCCCTCTGGGCTTTCAACAACTGAGGCTTAGGGACCAAGGCTAAAGAAGATAAAAGGCTAAGATACAGCCAGTCCTTAGGACCCCGGCTCCAACTCTAGCCAGGACCCAGAGTGTGAGGACACTCCTTTTAAAGGGCCCTGCAACTCTGGCGAGTTCCCTGACCTCTTAAGCAGGGGGATTATTGAACTCCAGAGGACAGGTCAGTCAATATACACTTTATAAAACGGAAGCCCACGTCCATTCTTCCAGTGAAGCCACAAGGTCAAGCAAGACTGTGACCCATCAGAAAACGACACAGCCATTAAAGGAAACAGCTAGAGAAGCTAAGTGATTCCTCACGCGGCTCCAAAAGCAGCCCTTGGGCTGGGGATATAGCTCAGTGGAATAAGCGCTTGCCTAGCAAGCGCAGGGTCCTGAGTTCGATCCCCAGTACCGCAAAAAAAAAAAAAAAAAACTTATGAAAACAAAAGCAGCCCTCTGAGAAGCCTCAACTGACCTTGACAAATACATAGAGACAGATACCTTTTTATTAAGGCAAGTTTTACTTTGACTTGGTCTTAAATACCCAGCACAAAACTGTAACCAAAAATCAGAGTAATATATGCAGTCATAAAAGACTGCGATTTCCAGTCCCACTAGCTGTTCCAAAAAGTATCCTTGGGCCTCTTGTATGCCATTATATGATTCTAATGTACACTTCCCAGCACTCAGGAGGCTGAGGCAGGAGGAATGCTGTGAGTTCAAGGCCAGCCTGAACTGTGTAATGAACTTATGTCTCAAAGACATAAAAAAAAAAAAAAAACGAAAAACAAAACAAACCATGTATCATGTTTACCTATTTTATTTTTTCATCATTATTATAATTGAAATAGATTATTATTACAAAATAGTAAAGAGTCTATATACTCTTACACTCCACCTATTGTACTTGGGTAAATATCTTAAGACATTGAACTGAATACTAAACGTAATTCACCATTCTTTTTAAAATTTTTGACCCTTTCTTGTTCAATGTGCTTATGACATTTATATCTTCCAGACTTTTCCACCTCCTAGTCAAGCTAATGCATACCTGTGCTATTATTTTCTTTTTCTTTGTTTGTTTGTGATGGGGGGGGTCTCATGATGTAGTCCAGAGTGGTCTTGAACTGACTGTGTAGCCCAGACTGGCCTCAAACTCATGGTGCTCTTCCTGCCTCAGTCTCCTGAGTGCTGGGATTACAGGTGTGCACTACCATGCCCAGATCTCGCTTGTGCTATTATTAACATAAGGTTATATATGTTTTCCTAGCAACTCTGCAAATGTGTCTTTGGCATACAAAACACACTCTTATGATTTAGAGCTCGATGTCCTTTCAAGGCCTCGTGTGCTCAGAGGAAGGCCTTTTGGAAGGGAGGTAGAAGCATGGGGGCAGGATAACTAAATGTGACGTGGAGAGGCGGAGCCTGGCAGGAAGAGGGAGGTCACTGAGGATGTGACCCAGAAAGGTGTTGTCTTGCTTGCTTTTCTCATTGCTGGGATAAAACACCCAACGTGCAAGTTAGAGGAGAAAAGGTTTATTTTTGCTCACTGTTTGTAGAGGTTTCAGTTTGTAGTTGGCTGGCTCCAAGGCAGGGTGGCGTGGCAGAGGGGCATCTCAGAGGTGAAACAGTCCATGGCAAAACTGGGCAGGCAGAAGGCAGCAAACAGCAAGTGACAAGCAACAGCAATAGCAGCCCTCTTTCTTTATCTTGTGTTTTATGCTCCTACTCATCCTAGCGTCATGCAGTGAATCAACCCTAGCATTACAACCACAATCCCAGAATCTCATATCCTAGTTCCAGCCACCTCTGAAAAGTCCCACCCATGACTGCACAAGGCTTTGAGGGGGCATCTAGATCCAAGCCATAACAGGTGCATCACCCTGCACAGCTCTGCTTCCTGGCTGCCAGACTTGGGCACTTTTCACCATGCCACCAACCATGCAAGGGCTGAAAGGTCTAAGAAACGTGAGCCAAAACAAACCTGTAGTCTTCTAAGTCACGGTGGCAGGGTATTTTGTCCCAGTGATGAGGAAGTGATGAAAACACCCACTGTCACAAATTAACATACTGTTAGGTTCAGTGATGTAATAACAAACCCTATCCTCCTGTGTCTCCATTAGCCAGTCAAGATGAGACTTTTGTTTCCTAGCTGCATAGGGTCAGCTCCACTCCATCCCAGCCATATGAGGACGGTCCTTCAACTCCTCTGTACCCCTTAAGAATAAGACATCAAAATCTGGAGGGGATGGGAAATGAAGCAGGATAGAAAAAATAAAGTAGGTAAAAAGGACAGAAGAAAAATCATGACTTTAAAATTGTGCTCGTAATGAAATCGGCAAGTTTAGGATAGAAACCCAGTCAAAAATTCCTAAGGTTCTTAAAGACACAATAAGTCTTTCCCTTGGGCCTGTACAGTGGCCTTTTTGCCTGTAAGATGGGCCTTTCCTTATGGGTGGATTACAGCTTTCGTCTGTAAGTGAAATCTCTTCTTTCCGTAGATTCCCAAGTTCCACAAATTTCCACCATAAATGTTTCCATCTTGAGCCCATATGTGCCTCGCTCTTGAGGGCCTATGCTCAATGCCTTTGAGTGTGTACTTTCAAAATTCTGCCAGATAAATACTTTTACACCTTTTACTGATGAATCCTGAAAATTTTTTTTGGTGATGAAAGTTGGCAAACCTACAACTTCCCCCATGGCTGGAATGACCCAAGCTTCCCCATTTCTGCTTTGGCGTCTGCTAGTGATGGGGAGGTCCCCAAAGTTGGCTGGGGACCATGCAGGGACAGGTGACTGAGGAACACGCTGCTGTGTCACCAGCTCTGCATCCCACCACGGGGGCACCAGCCCCTCCATGTGTCAACCCCTCCACATGCCAGGCCAAAGGAGCCACTGAGGGACCCGGGCCATTGTCCCCAGATGTAGGGCTTCAGAGCTTCCATCCAAGAGTAGCTGCCGGATGAGATGTCCCTGACACCCAGAGTAAGGTGCCTGGGGAGCTCCCCGTGCCTGTACAATTCTGGTCAGAACAGGCCATCCCTGCTGAAGCCATCCTGAGGGGGATTCGGGATGCAGAGCTGAATGGTGATGAGTTTGCTACCCACATGCTAATCTCAGGCCACTGCTAGCTGTGCAGCAGGGGTGGGCTATAGAGGATCACCCATCTCTTAGGAGATTCCTGAGCCTGGCACGTACATTTAGCTGTATGAGAAGGCCTGGCCTCTGTGGGCTCCCACACAAGCAGATCAGAAGCAGGGCTTCGGCCCACACAGCTCTGGCTCATGTTCACGGGCCACATAGTGCTTAATCTTGCTATGTGTCGTCCATCATCACCCTGATTACCTGCCCTGCACACTCAGGGCTGCAGCATGAAAAGAGTAACAGCAGCCAGCAGCCTCACGGAGACTGAAAGCCAGGTCCCGCCATGCATGAGCTCAGATCCCAGGTGAGGGCATGCATGTGGTTGTGTGTGTGAGCACTCCTGTTAGCGTACGCTCACCTTCACCTGGGCCTTTGCCAGGGTGATCTGCCTCTTTTGGTTTAGTGCTGACTTTCTCCGACTTGTTCCCCTCCTCATACACACACCACAGCCAAAGTTGCTAAGCTGGTTGGGAGGAGTTAGACACGCCGCCCTCCTGCAACACACACACACACACACACACACACACACACACACACACACACACGGGATTAGCTTTGGGAACACAGGATAAAAAGGAGTCCAACCTACTGTTCCCAGGCTCATAGAGTGAAGCACATAGTCATTGGTTGAGTTCCTGCTGGAATACTGGGTGCTGATACATTTGCAGAGGAAGAGGCTGAGGTTCCAACAGAATAGTGATCTACCTAACACTGCAGGTATGGGACAGAGCTGGGACTTCAACCAAGGTCACTCTGCCTCCAAAACCCACCACCACCTGTTATGAGGCAACAGGTCTTCTCTGTTTCACCAGACAGTGCCCAGTCCTAGGGGTGGGGGACAAGGAGGCACTGGGGGTGTTGTGGGGTTTTTTCCAGTGAGCCGCCTCCTCCAGCTCGGATCGTCTGTGTCACCTTACTCTGATGAGGAAGCTCTCAGAAGCCTGAGACTTAGCTAACACAGCCCTGGGGTCGCCTCCCGGCAAAGCGAGGGGCACTCAAGCAAGCACACACTTCTTCCAGCCTCAGTTCGCTCTTCTGTAAGAGGGAGAACCACACCTCTCACAGGGTTG
>PVLD010037112.1:0-10492 GCA_004027595.1 Dinomys branickii
TGAAGTAAAACAGCCCGTCCTCTGCAAATCCACCTATGTTGTTCCTTAGGCATTCTACGGCTCAAATTGTTGAAGGATGGTGGTTTGTTTCTTGGTTTTGCTCAAATTGTTGAAGGATGGTGGCTTGTTTCATGGTTTTGCTCAAATTGTTGAAGGATGGTGGTTTGTTCCATGGTTTTTGTATTTGAGTCTGATGCACGTTCTAACATGATAGAGGCAATGCATTATTGTGTAGACACAGTTTTCTGGCAAAGTTGATATTTTAGGAATTGTATTTCAGATCTTAAATAAAATTTGTTTCTAAATTTCAAAGCAAGAAATTTTTCAGTGTGCTTTTTTTTTTTCTTTCTTTTTGGTACTGGGACTTGAACTCAGGAGCTTGCACTTGCCAGGGAGGCACTTTTGCTGCTGAGCTACAACTCCAGCCCCTCATGTTCCTATAACTGACAAACTCAGCAGGCTCGGGAAAAATATGGGTGGTAGCACAAAAGAGTTGTGACTCCCAAGTGAAAAAAATTCCTTTTCTCACTGGGAGTGGTAGCCACAAGTGTGCCCTTTCAAGCCATTTCCCCTTCTTTCCCCTCAGTGTGGCCTCTCTGGTTGGACTGGTTATTAGTGCTCCTTACAGGAGTTCATTTTTTCCCCGATGCTTCTTACCCCAGGAGTCTAGCTAGTATCATGGGACATTTAACGGGTACTCCAACGGGCAACGCTTTGCTCTCTCCCACCGAGAAAGCGTGGGTAACCAGCCACCTTAGATAGTGTGTCTATCCTAAATACCTGTAGATTTTTAGCCAAGAATGGCAGACTTCCCTAGTTCCAGCACAAATATGCTCCTTCTGTTCTAATAATCCTTTGGAATCAGCCCTGGGAATTTTAAGTAGAAGATCTATGGAGGGGTGGGGGGCTAATGTGAAGTAAAGAAGAGTGTTGGATGTTATGCTTATAAAGCCATCTTAACATGGAAATTGCCCAATCTAAATTTTTTCGTGACTGTCATATCTTTACAAAGAAGTATTCCATGGTTATTGTAGAAATTCTTAAAGCAACTCTCTTGGGTCAGTTAGGGTTCCAAACAAGGAATCAGTGGATTTGGGAAGAGTTCAGTAAAGAATTTTTTCCAAGTTGTCAGTAGACCAGTAGGGTCATAGTATATATTAGTCACTCCTGCTGACATAACCAAGTGTCATAGCCTGAGCAGCATGAGCAACAATTTTTCTCACAGTTCTGGAAGCTGGAAGTCAGATCAAGGTATTGGCAGTTTTTATGGCCTCTCTTGGGTTGTACATGGCCGTCTTCCCAGCCATTTTCTTTCTACCCAACTGTGTCTTAATATCTTAGGAGAGCACCAGTCATTGGATTAGGCCTACCTCAGTGACCTGGCTATAACTTTATTTTCTCTTTAAAGGCTTTGTTTTCAAATAACATTCACTTTCTGAGTCACTAAGGGTTTAGGACTTCAATATATGAATGGGAGTGGGGGCAATTCAGAGCATCACATGGGGCTACTACTTCCAGGCAAAGGGAAGACTACAGAGAATAGAGGGGAAGTAGAAGAGGTTCTGGAGGAACGGGAGAAGGAGGAATGGGAATGGTATACATCGGGGTGCAAAAGGCCTCCTGACAGCAGCTGTGATCTTCAGGATGGAGTTGCCTCACAGCAGCCCTGAAGAGAGAAGCCAGGATGAAGACAAACGAGTATTTCACTTTTTTCCCTTTTTTTTACTGGGTATTTCCCATTGGCCAATCTGGAAACCAGAGGGCAAGGAAGACCTTTGATGTAGTCTTTCAGTGAGCCTAGGTACACAGGACAGGGAGAACAGAAGGGGGGCAGGGCAAACTGGAGATGCTTAGGACACCTGAAATAACTACTGTTGCTACTTTGCCATGTATCTGGAGATTCACATGAATATACATTTAAAATAAAGATCACAGCAATTTTTTTATAAAATTAGCATTATACACACAGTTCTCATGTATTTTCTTACCAAATTATTATAAAAGTGAAATTCAAACTTAATGAAATCAGTTTATTTTTAAATGACTAAAATGTGAAAATTGGAAAATTCTGAAAAGATACATTACCTGTAGTAAAATTTGTTATGGAGTGGTACTCTACAGTAGCTTATTTGGGTCAGCAGAAGTAGATCAGAGGAACAGAATGGGAATATCTGTGAATGTGTACGTGTATTTTCTTTGTATGTTACAGGGAACATTAGAATCAGTAGTGAAAGAAGAGTACAGTCAAATACCTGGAGAAAATATTTGGGAGAAATACTTGATTTTGTTCTTTTGCGTTACACTTTTCTACATTCCAAATGGTTTAGAGGTTCACATTAAATAAATGAAACTAAAGGTTGCTTCCCTAAAATGGAGATTTTTTTTTTAAATGGAGATTTTATAATCTTAATTCAGATCACCTTTCTAAACATTAGTTTATTGACAATGTGCCACAGGAAAAGTTGGATACATTTGAGTACATAAATATTTTAAACAACATGAAGGAAGTTGTTAGACATGTGACACACAAGAACTGAAAAGTCCTCCATAAATTATATAGAAGATGAATAGCAAATATTCTTAAAATGTAAGGCTTTTTACAAATTATAGGAGACTAAAGTCCATAGATACAAATAGGCTCATTTTGGGCCGGGGATATAGCTCAGTGGCACAAGTGCCTACCTGGCAAGTGCGAGATCCTGAATGTGATTCCTGGTACAAAAAACAAATGGAGGGGGCTCATTTTTGTCTTTGTACTGGTACGTGTTTGCAGTGTGTGTAATTTACAGTCTTCTTGAGGAGTGGGTATATACACAGTACAGCTGGAGTCTTTTTTCCCTCCCCACTCCTTTCCTCCTATAAATGCCCTTTCCCCATTTTTGTTCTTGTTGATACTATTCATCTTAGCTCTGGTTTAGGACATACACTGTGTACTTTATTTAGGTTATTAGGTCCCTGTTCGTGGCATATATTTGTTCTACTTGTTTCCCCTTTCCTTCCTCTCTCTTCTCATCCCTGTTCTCTCAGACCCTTCCCATGGAGATCTATCCCTTTGTCTCCTCTCCATTCTATATTGTGCTCTTCATACTGTACTTTGCGTTACTCAAATGAAAGATACTATACAGTATTTAAGCTCCTGTTTCTAGTTTATTTCACATAACGTTTTCCAAGTACATCTATTTTCCTACAAATGTCTCAAATTTATCCTTTATAGCTGAGTACTAGTCCATTATATATAGATACCATATTTTCTTTATGCATTCATCTGTTGATGGATATATAGGCTGCTTCTATGATTTAGCTATTGTGAATCGTGCTGCTATAAACATTGGTATGCATGCATTGCTATAGTATGATATCTTCAGCTTTTACGGAATTTTTAATTTTAATTCTTTGAAGAATTTCTATATTGATTTCCATAATGATTGTTCTAGTTTACAGTCCCACCAACAATGTATGAGTGGTTTGTTTTCACTGCTGCCATGCCAGCATTTGTTATTTTTTTTTTATTTCTTGACGATTGCCATTCTTTCTGGTGTAAGATGGCATCTGAACGTTGTTATGTATTTATCTAGTGGCCAGGGATGTTGAACATTTTTTCATATATTCATTGGCCATTTGTACTTCTTCCTCTGAGAAGTGTATGTTCATTTCACTTGCCCATGCTTGATTGGGTCTTTTATTTTAGGTGGTCTAATTTTTTTTTTCAGTTCTTTATGTATTCTAGATAGTGGTCCTCTATCTGAGAAGTAGTTTGCAAAAATTTTTCCCATTCTATAGGTTGTCTCTTCACTCTACTAATTGACTGCTGTTCAGAAGTTCAGAAGCTTTATACTTTGATGTAATCCCATGTGTTGATTTTTGTTATTTTTTCTTCTGCAGTTAAGGGTTTTTTCTGTTTTGTCTTTTTGAGTCAGGGTCTTGCTATGCAGTTCAGGCTGGACTTGAGCTCACTTTGTAGCTCAGGCTGGACTTGAGTTCACTTTGTAGCTCAGGCTGGTCTTGATCTCACGATGATCATCCTGCCTCAGCCTCCCAAGTGCTGGGATTACAGGCGTGCGCCACCACGCCCGGCACAATTGAGGTTCTCTTAAGAAACCCTTTCCTATACCTATAATTTCGAGAGTTTTACCTATATTTTCTTCCAGTAGATTCAGTGTTTCAGTTTTAATGTGTAAATTTTTTATTTATTTTGATTTTAGTTTAGTGAATGGTGAGAGATACGTTCGTTTCAGTCTTCTACTAATAGATATCCAGTTTTCCCAGCACGGGGGCTGGGGATATAGCTCAGTGGAATAAGCGCCTGCCTAGCAAGTGCAGGGTCCTGAGTTCGATCTCCAGTACCACCAAAAAAAAAAAAAGGATCAAAGATCTAAATATTAAAACAGTTTTCCCAGCACTATTTGTGGAAGAAGGTATCTTTTCTCCAACATATGCTTTTGGCCCCGTTGTCAAAGATCAAATAGCTGGATATGTCTGAGGATGCTTTTGTATACTCTATTCTGTTCCACTGACCCACTTGTCACAAACAGGCTAATTTTAATTAGAAAGAAGTGCAAATTACGAGTAAACAAGGTAGATTCACTTACCCTAGTCAGAAATACTTAAAGTAATGAAATATTTCCTACTGCTACTGTCACCATCTTAGAATAAGTACTACTAAGTCATTTACCTGAACATGCTTTTAAGTGTCCAGTTAGTATATTTGTCGGAGTGGTGAAACCCAGCTGAGCTTCTAGGTTAGCTGCATCATGACCATTACACCTTTGTGCAGTGACTAGACCCATTGTGTATTGATTATTTCTCCTCAAATTTTGCTGAGTTTCAGTTAATGAGTAGACAGGGAGTGACAGGAGAAGGGGCCATGTAAAGAAGAAAGGAATTTTGTTTATAGTTCCATGCATCCTACTGATTACCTAAGTATTAGCTGCCTAACTCTGGTTGATAAAATGTGTGTAATGAAGACAGGTACTTCTTGGACTTTGAGTCCTAGAGCATGCTTCATACTGGTAGGTTAATTCCTGGTGTCAGATGGCTTAAAATGACTCAAATTCTGTACTGCTGATAAGTGACCCTGTGGGCAGGTTTGGAGACGCCTCACCTTTGTGTCCTCTGTGGGACTTAGAGCCTGACTAAGTAAATGACTTCTTAAATTGGGGCTGGGAATACAGCTCATTGGCCTAGCACCTGCCTGGCAAGCGAAAGGCCCTGAGTTGGATTCCTGGTACAAAAAAAAAAAACCTGCCAGAAAAGGACTACTATTCCTTTCAAGCTACAGTTTTAAAATACTTATGATATTCATAAAACACACTAAAATAAGGATCTGTTATTGGAGCTTTAAATAGGAATTTTACCAAACATATATGAAACTGAGTTTATAAGCTTAAGCATATAAGAAATATCCCATTTAAAATTGCCTTAAAATGACACAAATATGCGCTATCTCCAACAAGACATAGAAATCAGCTTCAGTTATTATCAGGGGTGTCCCACTTCTATTAGTTGTATAATTGTTTTATGGTTTTAACCTAGTACCAAAGCCCAAGTTGATCCCTACTGTTATCAGACATTGGTTAAGAATAATATGCTCATTTTGTGAACTGGCAAGATATCTTTAGATCCTTTATCCGTCTTCTATCCAACTTTCTGGGTAGGGAAATCTTGCAAGAATAGGTGATCAGCTTCTCAGGTCTACCACACAGTGTTCCTGGTACCATGACATGGAGAAATGCTCATGTCCTCTCTTGTCTTGCTGCCTTCTAGCATCCTCCATTACCATCCAGGGACATCTGTCTTGATTTTATCAATAAATATAATCCTTCCCAATTTTTAGGAAAATCCACTGATTTCACTCAGCTTCTACTTCGAGGTCTGCCACAAACTTCCCTCTTTGCTCTCTGTTGGAAATGGAATAAGAAATAATGATTGATAATTTAGTTCCAGTTAAGATCATAGAGAATTCCTCTTTTGACTGACTTCTTTGCATGTTTGTTTTTGTGGAACTAGGGATTGGACCCAGGGCCTTTACGCTGAGCTATATCTACAGCCTTTCAGTGTCCCCTACTCCACTTTTTAAAAATCAGGGTCTCACTGTTTCACTAAATTGCCCAGACTGGGCTCAAAATTACAATCCTTCTGCCTTAGCCTCCCAGGGTGCTGGAATTACAGGCTTGCACCACCATGCATGCCAGACTCTTACTGTTTTATTCTTTTAAAAAGTCCTAAGGAAAATTTCTGGCATAGAATAAGTGTTCACGTAATGAGTTCTCTCTTTCCTCCCTTCCCAAGAGGAAAAGTGAAGAATATATTCCTAAGAGCTATAGTTCTGAACCTGAGGTCTCCAGACTCTTAAGGGTCTTTAAGGAAACCATTAAGAATTGAAGTGGAGTATGCCTATAATCTTAGCAGTCTTAAGAGGCTGAGGCAGGAATATTGTAAGTTTGAGCCCAGACCGCGTAACTTAGCAACTCAACAAGACCCTGTCTCAAAATAATAAAATAAAATGGGCTAGGCATGTAGTTTAGTGCAAAGGTCTAGGGTTCAATCCCCAGTATTGCACAAACAATTGAAGAGTTCACTTCTTCCTTTTGATTCATTATGGAGGTAACACTTAGCTGAGTGTTTTTTAGAATCAAAACAGATAATACATTTTCAAGTGCATAATTTACTGAACTAAAATGATAATGATTAATAGTTTGTCTCCTTATAGAAATGTCAATTATCGGAAGTTACATGTTTTTTCTAAAGTGTTAAAATATGTACAAGGAAGAGGATAGAAGGGGGAGGTCTCCTAATTTTTATTTGAAAAATATTAAGAGCCAAGTATAGTGGCACATACTTACAGTCCCGGCTACTCAGGATTCTGAAACAGGATGATCAGAAGTTCAAGACCAGCATGGGCAAATGAGACAGACCCTATCTCAGAGTTAAAAAAGACAGAGGATATACCTCAGTGGTAGAATGCTTACCTGGCATGACAAGGCTCTGGGTTTCTAGTATTGCAAATATATTTTAAAATAAAATAATAAAAGTAGAATAACAATTTGGAAAAGTCTCATGATAAACACTAGAAGATTAAAATAGCATGTGTAAATTCCAAAGAAGAATTTATTAGCTCAAAAGTAATCAGGAAAGGAGGGGAGGAGAAAGTGTAAAGAAAATGAATAAGAAAAACCCAAAGAATGTGAAAGTGGAAATACAAATAGAATGTTAATATTAATAAATATATGTAGATTAAACTTACATATTAAAAGAAAGCCTCAGTTTTTTTCATACCTGGCATAGATTCTCAGAGCTGCCCTTAAAAGTATCCTTAAAGTTTGCCCTTAAAAGTTTGAAGTAAAAAGGGCAGAAAGGAACTGGGAATATAGCTCAGTAGTAGAGTGTCTGGCTACGATGCTCAAGGTTCTGAGATCCATCTCCAGCATCCACCACCACCAAAAAAGAAACAAAAAAGACAGAAGACCATATACCATGCAAATTCGAAGCAGAAGAAAGCTGATATAGCAAAATTCAAGCAAAAACAGTAGTAGTGTTTATTGATAGGACCATGGCACATGCCACCACCATTCCAAGCAAATGTAGTAAATATATGGACAAGAACTACTCATAGCAACAAAATGCAACTTCACTTTTTTTGAATACTGTGCCTTTAAAATGGCTTTGCTAGGGGCTGGGGATTTAGCTCAGTGGTGCAGCAACCTCTCCAAAAAAGCCTTTGTTGCTTACTCTAAAAAGCCCTATAGTTACTTTAAATCACAAATTAATCCACACTTTAGTGATTAAAATGCCCGGTACCAAATAAGAAAGGGCCACTGAACTTAATTAAGAATTAAACCTTCTCTGCCAAGCTAGTACCAACTTTCTGTATTTGAGGAAAGGGATATGTGGAGTTTTCCCCTTTCTGTCCTCCTTTCCTATCTTGTTAATTGCTACTTCAGTCCTGTCTGAGATTAGAGTGAAGTAAGGCAGAAAAGGAGCTTTTAGTTTTTGACTGGTTGCACAAGTATGTTCGCCTCATTTATTGGATCTAGCTTATTTTGAAAGCTGAGTCTCAGAGGTTCCCCTACTGCAGTTCCAGTGTCAACTGCAAAACATTCTATTGCTTCTTCCCCTTCAGCTCTGGGCTTTCCGGCTATCTATTCTATACAGTTTCTCCGCTGTAATTCATAGCGCCTCCAACAGTTCTCTAGCAAGTCTTAATATCAGTCAGCTTCCTCTCTCTCCTTGCCCACTTCTGGTTGGTGAGAAACACCCATATCTTTCTTGCCCCAAATAATTTGGAAATACGGGCAAGTCATAATGTAGTCACTTCTTTGTTCCCACCATTCCCACAGCGACATTCTCTAACCAACAAGATTTCTAATGCTGGAGTCTGAGCACATTTCTCTGTGCTTCTAGGTGAATTCTAGGTGATACATATCAAGCTTCAAGGGATCCAATTGAATCTATGGGTTTAATGGGGAGAAATATCCCAACTTTTCTACCTTTGAACCCCATTCCAAAGAAACCATCCTCACAAAAATTCCTTCTTCATGTCTGTTATTTATCCTCCTCTCATTATAGGTTTTAGAGTTGCCCAGTGATATTCTTTGAAAATGGCTTTTAGCCAGACACACTGACATACACCTGTAATCCTACCTATTTGGAGGCTGAGGCAGGAGAACTGCAAGTTCAAAGGCCAATCTTGGCAGTTTAGTAAGACTGTCTCAAAAAATAAATGGAAATAGTGGGGGATGTAGAATGCTTTTTAAGTTCATGCCTGTCACATCCTGACATCCTGTCCTACAAATTTAAACCAACCAGGAACCCTTAGTCCTGGAAAGTCATCAATTATAGTTTAAGAAAAATTTAAAAGCTAGAATAGGGAAGAATCTGGGCTTTGCAGTGTGATAAACCTGGATAGAATTCAAAGTCTGCAATTTATCAGACATAGGGACTTGGAATATATGCTCAACCTCTTTTGAGTTCTGTTTCTTCTTCATTTGAGGGAAACAGTACTACCTACTTCATAGAATTGTTGCAGGAATTAAAAAAACAATGAACCAATCTAAAACACTGAACACTGCATCTGGGCCTTCGTGGGCACTCATTTCTATTTATTTTTTGAGACAGTCTTGCTAAGCTGCCAAGATTGGCCTTTGAACTTGCAGTCCTTCCCTACTGTGCCTTTCTTTCCTTGAAAGTCATGCCTTGGATATGCTCCACCTTATATCTGTTCAGGCCCTCCCAGAAGTAGATGCCAAGACAGAATTCAACATACACAACAGATTTGTTGGGGAAGCACTTACAAAAGATAAAGAATGAGAGACAAGAAAAAATGAGGCAAGCCTGGACTGTGATGCCCATCTCACACCTGTGTAAGGAGAGAGAAGGAAGAGGAAGTAGGCAAGAAGAACCTCAGACTACAGTACATCAGTGAGAACCTTGGTCACACCAATGAGTATATAAGCAGAGAGTTCCCCATCGAGAAATAATACCCTGGATCTAGTGGCCCAGCTGTGCTCAGACATGGTGTGGAAGCAGTCTGAGCAATGTACAGCCTCCATATGAATGACCAGTATGCGGGTAGATCAAGTGACTGTTTCTTTGGAGTCATCCACATTCTTTCGGCTGCCTGTGGCCTGAACATGTTACTAGGACTCTGAGCATGGTTCTTCTATACTGTCTCAAAATAGGTGCTCCTGTTATTAGGTACTGTCTCCTAAGAGCAGGGAGATCATAGTTATCATGTGGCTTTCTCTTGAGGGTCCTGGATCTATGACATTGAATCTTTAATGCATTCTTCTCTGGAGTTGGCAGGCAAGTCATTGCTTGAACATGTGACTTGGACAGCCTTCTGCAAGTAAGGAGGTGGCAACAAGTCCAGAGACCAAGCTCTGGATGCTGCTAACTCCTCACCATTAATACCATAAAAAAGCAACTTATATATATATATATATTTTTTTTTGCAGTACTGGGGATCGAACTCAGGACCCTGCGCTTGCTAGGCAAGCGCTTATTCCACTGAGCTATATCCCCAGCCCCGCAACTTATATCTTGACTCTCCTGTTTCCCAAGTCATAGACTAAGCTGGCAGTTTGGCTAGGAGGTGACATCCTTTTACTCCTAAGTTGTAAAGCCACATGTCTTTGCAAGCTCACTTCACCTGGGGTCTCCTATACTTCAGGGCCAGGGCTGAATCAGATATCAGTTGCCCTGCACCAGGCAGACATACAGCCAAGTCATCATACAACCAAGAAAACAGTCCAGGGAACCCCCCAGGTATTTCTTGGAGTCTGAGCAAGGTAGGTTGGGGAGGGATGCATGAGGTCTTTTCTGCCAGCTAACCTCATTTTGGGCCCCTTTGTTTGGAGGCAATACTGCACTGGACTCTGAGGGAAGGTCAGCCCCTTTTGCTTTATCTCCAAGATACCTGCTCAGACCCAATGCAGACACCAGCTTGGTCAAAGACTATCCCAACTGGTGTGTCCAGTTAAGAGGCTTTGGAATG